>SNQJ01S0251338.1:0-23305 GCA_010110895.2 Picea sitchensis | reverse complement strand
GCTAAGATCCTTTTGTCTTTGATCTAGCCGAGTGTTGTTATTTTATTCAGCCGCAGTTGCTTATTTATATTCCGGCTAAGATCCTTTGTATGTTGATCTAGTCGAGTATTGTCAGTTATTCAGCCGCATTCGACCATTTTGTATTCCACAGAGATATCATAATACAAACTTTGCAGTCATTTGTCGCGTTTATTATTTGTATGATCATTTATATGCTGTAAACCTTTGATCCTACACACACATTAGAAGCATTTCCTAGACTAGCCAAGTCAGGAACATTATAGCAAACCTTAGTCTTGCTTTCTCCTTCTATTCTCCTCTTGTTTCTTCTTCTCATTCAACTTTTATTCTTTCCAAATAAGTTGAAGTAGTTCAACTACTTTCTTTAGTTAAGTTAGTTTGACTTAACTAATTAGTTTAGAAGAAATAAATAATAATAATATAGTCAAGGGTCTTTAATTAATAATAACTAAGTAGGTGGGACCCCTTGTGACTCCCGTCATTTCGTCTTTTCAGATCATAAAATATAACACAAAAAAGATAATCATTTTAACCACATGTCACCCTTGTACCTCCCTTAAATATCTTCCAAACTGGATATTTAAATATCATAAATAATTTATATCATATCCAAAAAAATATATAAATATCCACGTTATCCACAAAATACCAAAACAGAGCTTGTTGTCCAAACATTCTGAAAACCACTGGCACTGTCTTCATCAACTCAAATCATAAAAACACATAATTTAAAAACCATACTTGCCACTCTGGGAGACAATTTTCCTTTTTTCACTGTTGTCTCCCTTTGATATCCCGGAAGTAGCCCGTGGTTGGTTAGACCCTTGAGGTTGTATCTAACTGATCACATGGGAACAATCATCCTTCAAATGCATGCAGGAAGACACACATTTTGAGGAATCATCGAAGGGGGGAGAAGGGGAGATAATTGCTTTTCCTTTATCTTGCATAGGTTGTGGAATATCAATTTTTAGTCTCTTACTAGCATGTGAATATTGAATAGGCAAATCAACACGGGAAATATGGACATTGGGATTGACAAGGGGTGGCAAAGGCATTGACATAGTGGGCCAACAACAATGGTGAGAGACATGTGGGTTGACAATCTCTTGCCATCCATCATTTGAGGGGACTTCCGATTGCAAGGACACATGTGGAGGAACATGAATGCCAAGGATGTTCTGAGGAGGCTGAAAAATGGGGTCTTTCTGGTTGAGGGTGCACTATTCCACAGCCAATCCAGTTAAAGAACCCAGCTTGGAACAATTGTTTCAATTCTTGGGGATCAACATCAAAATGGATGGAAAATCTAGGCCTCCTAGGACCTCGGTTCCAATTTCCCTTGCCTATGTTATTTCTTCCATTGCTGCCCCTACTAAAAAAACTCATCTTGTAGCAGAAGTTCATTAGCAATGAAGCTCTTAATAAACCATACATGACACTCTTCTTACATGAATAAAAAACTGGCTCAAAAATTGACACGAGATACATGCAAATCCATCCATAACATACCATTCATTAACTGCCAAGTGAACAGGGGGTGATAGGGTTCATGGGAAATATGCAGGGAGTATAATTGGGGAAAAATGGTATAATGATAGGGGATTAATACACAAATATTGTTCAACAACTAATCAAACAATTTACTGTGTAATAAAGTATCAAAATATCAGTCACCGACCCTTGCTACGTTATCCCTTTGTCGCTTTCACACAAACTTTTCCTTTTAAATTTATTTCAGAGAACATGGATGTAATAAATGAAATTGGGATTATGAGGGGAATGAAATGAGAGAAAAGTGATAGAATGACAGGGAATTGATATGGATATTGTTCAATTGAAAATAAATCAAAACATGCTATCAAAACATATCTCTGTACAAACCTTCAAAGTTTAAAAGTGTTCACTTTTTCAAAACAATAATTTAAACTGTTACCTTCGTTGACAGATTGCTTGCTAGCTTCCAAATTACTTTACACAATAATCTATATGCCCATAGTTATTTATTCACAATAGCCATTGTATCCACATTATCATTATATGACAGTCATAACGAACATCATTGCAATCACTAAAAGAACTACAATATCCTTTGAGCAACGACCATTAACTCCAATATTTAATCTTTAAAACCAACAAGGACATGCACAATATTGACAATCAACTCATATCCACCATATATTTAACCACTGCAATCAATCTGGATGTTATAGCTCTTATTCGGGCTTCAAACACTTCACACACAGGTGTCCCTTTTATACAATCAATCATAACGATTAAACCAAATAATATTCAATACTTTGATCCCAAGCTTCAAATAAATAAGTGGGTACAAATTTATCCTGGAATTACTAAACAAGGAACCCAACAAAATCGTGCCCAAGTAACCAAGCATGCACAGTTCTCCCATCAACCATCGAACTAGAGTAAAACGATATCAATGTAATATTTAGGGTTTAAGACAACAAGTGGAAGGTAGGAACAAGTGGTTTGACCAGAGAGCTTGGTATTCGAATAGCGTAGATAGCTCATGCCCTATCACAATTTACCACACAACCATAACCTGTAACAATGCTCTCGGCTGTAAGGGATTCCAAAACAACAGACAACCATTTCCAACAGGAAAGAAAATGAATTCAATCCCTTTAATCAATA
This sequence comes from Picea sitchensis, assembly GCA_010110895.2. Taxonomy (NCBI): domain Eukaryota; kingdom Viridiplantae; phylum Streptophyta; class Pinopsida; order Pinales; family Pinaceae; genus Picea; species Picea sitchensis. Next base: position 20,629 of record SNQJ01S0251338.1, on the reverse strand, counting down.
TTGTAAATGAGCGACCAAGCACAAACCCATGCCCGAATAAGAAGCATGCATAATGCTTCCATCAACTTCTGGGTGGCATTAAATTCATACTATGTAATGTTTACCAGGCAATGGTGAGGTTATAGCAAGCAACTAACAACTCGGGGTTTTTCCAAGACAAGGCACAAAACACTTTAATCTTTCATCAATTCACAATCAAACCCACAGGGTCGAAATATGGCGTATGTACACTAGCCAAAGAGATCAGTAAAATCGAGATAAAGGTGGGGCGTTCACAAAGCCCAGAGCTTTGGCAGATCATGATAACCAATTTCAACAGAGAGGCCAACCCGAATACAGAGCCATGGAAAAGCAGGCTCGAATGCAATCTTTATCAACAATTCTATGCGAAGGATTACACATAGCAAGAAGAGCACGACCATTTTTTTTTAAAATGCCAACAGTCCAGAATAACCACCATAAGAAATCAAGGACGCAAACACCAATACACAGTTCAAAAATATATCATAACAACTTAAGAATCACACAGACCACGAGCAACCAGAGCCAAAAATTGAATCAAAGGGTAGAGTAACTATCATGGATGGAAGAGTAAGAAAACCCATAACTGGAAAAGCCTGCGCGAGGAAAAAAACAAGATTGTATACCTCCTTCACGACCGAGCAAGGCGGAGCAACAACAACTACCAGAGCCAAAACAAAATGCAAGAATGAATAGGGTGACATACTCGAGGGGAGTTTGAGTGACGTGCAGTAAATGCACGTCACTTCTCCCTTCCAACTTCATTCAATTCAAAGTACGAGCCAAGCCAATTCACCATARCACTACACCATTAATCAACCAAATATCCATTTCCATATCACTTTTGCAAAGTGCGCCACCCCTTGGTAATGTCAAACTTCTTTAAAATAACAATGTGCTAAGAACATAACCCAATGTACAACCATTTACGAAACTCAAACAAGACACATAACCATAGCAGCAAGGGTCAAGAGCACCCATCCTTTGTCATAATAATACACAACATTAGAACTTGAATATAGTTCTTTTATCCAAAAGGGCAACATTATTATCTTCTATCAGAGATCATTTATACCATTTAATGACATGTTTAATACAATATCAAAACCAAAACTAAGAACAATTCTTTCATCCACAGGGAAGCCTTAACATATTATGTGAGAGCTCATCAAAACCATTTAGTGCCATGTCTTAATCATCCAACCAACACATATCACTATAACATTTTAAACCATGATATGAAACAAATGAACTATAGAAGAATGTGTTGGTACCATCACATAAGCAAACAAAATATAAGCGTTGCTTATCTACCATAGTGTCATAAGTCTAACAAGGGGGTCCCACTTACTAGTTTATTATTAATATAAATAAATAATAAAGCTTGGTAATCATTTGCGAGCATAACATTCATCGTTGCATTTTTAAGTGTCAACAAACTGGCGACTCCACAGAGAAATCTATTTCCAACAAATTAAGAACTCAGAATGTCCGGTTTTGCATACCTGGTGAATCGTAGATCAAAGAATCATTTACCATAATAATTATGCAACAGGGGAAGTGAGGCGGTTTAAGGGAAAAAATGATCTGGGACTTTGGGAATAACTCATGGAAAGTGTTACGTATGAGGGGTTATTCCTGTATGTATAACATTCAATTGGTCACAGTGAAAGCGTTTGTTGTTTAAAGGAGAAAGATTATGGTGTGATCTTTTTGAATCTCAGGGTGGAGGGAAGAAAGGGAAGACAAAAAGTAGGGGTGAAAATCCAATTATCTATCTAACAACAGTACTAGAAGTAGAAATCCATTTCAGTGATGTCTACAAGGGGAATATCATGACAACGGTGTAACTTGATTGTTATTGATTAACAATACTTACAGAATAACATCGCTATGGAAAAACTGATCCAGAGTTTATTTCTGAAAAGAAAAGAAATTAATAAAAGAAAAACAACAGAAATGAAACAACAGAAAAATAAAAGCAACAAAGCAAAATCAAAGCAGTGAAACATAAAATTATAATACAGAAGTAACCTTCATGCAACGTTTTAACTTTCAAATTGGTTCCACATAATGTTTCAAGTGGGAACTATTGGTACTATAGGAAAATAATTGCCCTTTCGGGTCTTTTAGAAGATAAGAATTTGCGCCCAGGACAAAATCGATTTTAAAAGGACCTAGCCATAATTTTTGAAACTTCGAATGTCTTCCTCTGTTAGCATGGGACGAATCCCAAAGAAATACTTTCTCATTTACGTTAAACTTGACAACTTTTGCGCTTTTATTGAAATATTTCTTTATGGTTTGTTGTCTTCTCCTTATATTCTCCAAGGCAAACATCATTTGTTCCTCTAAAGCTAACAGTGCATTTATCATTTGAGAGACATTAGAAGAATTTAATTCTTCGATCTGTAGCATCAGCCGTAGAGAAGAAAGTTCCAGCTCGGTAGGCATAATAGCTTCTTGACCATAAACAAGTTGAAAGGGAGTGCAACCTGTGCTTACCTTGGTAGTAGTGTGATCTGCCCACAGGGCATAAGTAAGGAGCATGTTCCATTGACGAGGCTTATCTTCAATGAGACTCTTGATGATCCTAACCAGATTTTTGTTAGTAGACTCAACTTGCCCATTTCCTTGAGGGTAATAAGCTGATGAGGTAAAATGTTTGAATCCCAACTTAGCTAGAAACTGAGTCAGCTTAGCAAAAATGAAAGCGGGACCATTGTATGTAATAATTTCTAAAGGAATGCCAAATCTAGAGAAAATATTAGTTTCAAGGAAAGAAATAATATGTTCATCTTGTGAATGTTTGAGTGGGACAACTTCAGTCCACTTAGTGAAATAATATGTGGTTGTCGAGATAAAAACATGCCCTGCTGAAGATGGAGGATTAATAGGACCGATAAAGTCCAGACCCCATTTTGAAAAAGGAAAATCAGAGAGGACAGGTTGCAAAGGCATGGCATACATACGTTCTTTCCCAACAAATTTTTGGCACTTGTCACAAGATCTTGAAAAGTTATAAGAATCTCGAAAAATTGAAGGCCAATAATACCCTTTCCTGATGATCTTAAAAGTAGTAGTTTTAGCAGAAAAGTGGCCACCCACATGAATAAAAGAATCTGAAGATCCATGGGCTTCTTGTAAAAGTTTATGTGCTTCCTCATTATTCACACACCGAAGTAATATACCATCTGTAGATCTCTTGAATAAGAAGTATCCTAAAATAACATATCTGGAAGATTCAAGACAGAGGCTTCTCCTTTGATGAGTATCTAAGCTATCTGTACATTTTTGATTTTGCAAGTAATATGCTAGATTTTTATACTAGGGATGTTCAACTATAGGAAGGGTTTGACTATCAATGCAAAATAGTGCTAAAAGAGGATTATCTTGTTCGTCAATTTTTTCACTTGCTTCAACATGTTGAGCCAAGTGAAGGGATAAGTCTCGTCCCTTAATTGTTTTCGAAGTCATGATGGTTAAATCATGCTCCTAGATCTTGGCAAGCCAATGTGAAAGCTTCCCTGAAAGATAAGTTTGTGAGAACAAGAGCTTGATAGCAGGCAAAGGGACTTTTACCAGTGTGTGCTTGCCTAGGATAAAGTGGCGAAATTTCTCCACAGCTTTAACAAGAGCGAAAGAATGTTTTTCGATATAAGAATACTTGAATTCATCATCTGATAAGCTTTGACTCATGTAAACTACTGGCTTTTCGTTATTCTGGTCATCACATTGTACGAGAATAACATAAACTGCTTCCTCCGTGGCATCAGTGTATATAATAAAATCTTTCTCAAAGTTTGGCTTCGCCAAAACCGGTGCGGAACTGATTGCCTTCTTAATCCTTACGAAACAATTCTCGACATCTTCAGTCCAAGAAAATGAGCGATCTTGCTTGAGAAGAATGTGATTTGGTTTGACCATTACAACAAAATCAGGAACAAATCTACGAACAAAGTTGATAATGCCCATAAAGGCTTGAATCTCCTTTTTGGAAGTGGGGGCAGGAAGGTTCAAAATAACAGTGATCCTTTCAAGATCTATGCTTTTTCCTGAATCAAAAACAATATGTCCAAGGAGCTTTCCCTTGGTAACGTCGAAGATATACTTAGAAGGATTTAAAGAAATGTTGAACTTTTTGCATCGCATGAGAGCTTTCTAAGATGACGAAAATGATCCAATCGATTCTTTGAATATACAGTCAAATCATCAAGATAAATCTGAATAATCTTACCGATTAGATCGTCAAAAGCTATTTGCATAGCTCTTTGGAAGGTGGCACCTGCATTAGATAAACCAAAAGGCATGCGTTCACAAGCAAATGTGCCCCAACGTGTAGTGAAACTGGTTTTGTATTTATTAGTCCTTTTTACCTTGATCTGATTATAACCAGAAAAACCATCAAATAAGGACATCATTTGTGACCCTGCAACTTGCTGCAAAATCATTTCCATATTAGGGAGAGGAAAATGGTCTTTTACACTTGCTCTATTCAATGCGCGAAAATCAACCCACAGTCGGATCTGACTAGTTGTTTTTCGAACGGGGACCAAATTGGAAACCCGCTCAAAATACTTAACATGGAAAATTATCCCAACTTTCAAAAGTTTTTCCAACTCCTTCCTAATAGTAGCTTCAAGTGCGGGGTTAATGGGTCTTTGCTTTTGCCTAAACGGTTTTATACCTTCCTTGATAAGAATGACATGTTGTATAAGAGCAGGATCAAAACCATGAAGATCATCATACGACCAAGCAAAAACATCTTGAAATTCACGAAGTAACTCAACGAATTTCAACTTTTCTTCATCAGTACATTGGACACCAATCTTAACATTCTTTGGGGAATCGGGTGTTCCAATGTTCAATGAAGTGGTTTCACCCACTTTCCTTTTTGACTCCTCTTCTTTATGCATTTCTTTGTTGCCTACATCACTTGATGAAAATGAAATTTCTAGAGGAGTCAAGTCCTTCAAAATTTTGTTGTTTTCCATGGATATAATCTCCTTGGGCTTATATGGTTCATTTTGTATGAAAGCACAGATGCCTTCATCACTAGGGAAGACCTGCCATGACTCTACATTGTCAGGAATATGAGGACGATATAAAGATTGAAAAGTATAATCAGGCCTTTGTGGCAAAAGTTGTCGAGTAAGAGATGTTGCAAAATAAACTAACCTGCAAACCATTGAATTAAGTTCCCTTTTAACATGAGTGATATTAAATGATAATAAGTTCGAGATAAGCATCCAAACATCTTGGGTATAGCATTTCATCAACTTGTTGCTAGGAGAATATATTTTACGTACAAGGTTCACAACAAGCTCAGAGTCCCCAAAAACTGTAAGGTGTCCATAACCTAAATTATAGGCATTTTCAATGACTAGCAATAATGCTTCAAATTCGGTGACGTTGTTTGTGCAAGAAAATTCTAACCTATAGGAAAAGTTGTGAATTTTACCTACATGTGAGTATAAGATAATGCCTACTCCATTACCTTCATTGGAGCATGAGCCATCAAAGTGCATGTGTCGCATACCATCTTCCAGATCAATTTGTTCCCTGGTAGTGTCATCCTCATCTGCAAAGATGGAGTACACTCCTAAGTCCTCCTCGACATAGTTTACGTTAGGCTGTGGAATACTTTCTATGTACGGTGAGATTCTTCCTTCCCTTAGGACTATGATATTTTTTCCATTCCGAGGAACGGATAAGTGTGTCCCATCAAGTGAAAGATATTCACTTGTCAAGGCTTGCCAGTCTCTTCCTAAGATGATTGAATAGTTACTTACTGGCATGTCAATTACCTAGATATCAAGGGTTGTCCTGATTCCAGGATGTGCGCACAGAACCAAAGTCACGTCTTTGATTTCACCTATTGTCGATTGTTATAGACTATTATATGAGAGCATGCTTCTAGAATTTTCATTGGTACAAGATAAGCCTAACTCTTCCATAATAAATTTCGACATTACGCTTGGGCCTGAACTACCGTCAATTAGGCAACAATGGACAATTTTATCCATAATTTTTACAGAAATGAAAAATGGAGGGTTTTTTACAGGGTGTCTAAAATGATTTACACCTACTTTATTTACAATAGAATCCTCTTCTTTAGCCTCTTCAAAAATATTGGCTATGGTGGAAGCTTTTCCTTCCATGAATTTTTTTAGATGCTTTTGTTGCTCAAGGAAGGCAACCATGTCCAGTGGAGTAGAATCAGACTTGATATTAGCCAATTGGTTGAGAATGTTATATTTGGAAGAGAGAAGAGGGGAGGGAGTTCCTTGTCTGTCAGGAGTTTTAGTAGTTTTTTCAATAGCAGCTTGTGAAGATGAACTTGGGATAGAAGAAGTACGAGGGGGTCATATTTTCCTTTTGAAGCATAGGATTTGTTTCTAGTGTTTATGATCATGACATCTTCTGGTTCTACCCAATCTAGAACAACAATGGTGGTTTCAAGCCTTTTTCCAAAGATTTTATCTCTGGCACTCTTCTTTACCTCACAAGTACTTTCCTCGTGATTTTCCTTGCAAAAGTTACACCAATTGTGAGGCATGATGGCTTTGGGCTGAAAGTTGTTTTCATTGGGATTCCTAAAAGATGGTGAAGAAGAAGATGATGCCCCATGAGTAAGTGAAGGGATGTTTCCCTTTTTTTCATATGCTATCATATAATTATTCATATATTGTACAAGTTGTAAGAGGGCATACATGTCCGTTTGTTTAATTGAGTCCCCCTTGGGAAGACCTGTTCTTTCTAGTTGTTCTTCATACTCTAGACAAGTATAAAGAGCGGAACCAAGATTGTCAATAGATTTTTTTTCAAGCCTATGCCGATAAGGGGAAGGTAGAGCATTATAGTAATGCATAAAAGAAACTTGGTTCTGAGGACAAATAAGTTTGAGAATTTGATTATACAACTTGGTGAAACGAAGGTTGAAAGACTTAATAGTCTCTCCATCCTTGTATGCAATGTTATTGTATTCCCGTAATTGTTCGGTTGGGCTCCTAGACTGCCCATAAGTGGATTTGAACCAGTAAACTAACTCTTCCCAAGTGGAAAGAATCTTGGGAGGGAGATCGAAGAAATATGTCGTTGGTTTCCCTTCGAGAGAGTTGGCAAATAAGCGCATGTAAGTATCATTATCATTAGCTCCTATATTGTGACAGGCATTAGAGAATGCTACAAAGTGTTTGTTTGTAGTGACAATATTATTTCTGGAGAACCTAGGTAGATGCTCCTTAAATTTTGGTAAAGGACGAGTGGTAGGTGCTAGGTTAAAGGGAGAGGATACATGCCACGGGGTAGTAATAGCATCCTCCTTGAATTGAAAGAGCCCATACTTCTTTATGACCTTAGCAAGGTTAGTAGTTGATTGGACATGAATATGATGGATATACAAACTACCAATTACTGATGAGGCTGAAGGTTGAGATGATGAAGCACCTCCAGTACCACCAGAGCCACCCAGAGATGCCATTTTGTAAATGATGGGTGAGGGCGAGAAAGATGAACTAGCTGAATCAAATAAATTTTCCTTAGAGTACCTTGTTGGGTTGACATTAGGAGTGATTTCAGGAGACAATCCTCTTCTTCTCCTAGAGATGCGAGGATTTGAGGACATAAAAGAAGATCAAAACTTTAGGAAAAAGAGAGCTATAGTTGATTCCTAGGCTGCCTTTGCCCAGCCTCCCAACGTTCTCGAGTACTTATGTCTTGTTCAATTAATTCCCACGAGAATTCAAGCTTAGCCTGGGTATAAGCAGTTTCTAAGATGGTATTGAATAAAGTTAAAGCAATGTTGGTTTGGTCTTTAAGACCGTGCTCAATATTGGGTTGCCTTGTAACAAGTATTGTCACGAGGAAAAGAAAACCGTCAAAGAATAAAAAACAAAAGCATAAATATTCAATGATAATCATGAATACAATCAACTAGAGAGATATGGAAGATCTCCCCAGTATGGTCGCCAAATAAATGTTGAGGAAAATGTATGAATTACCTTACTGAATCATTTTCGAATCTTGCCTGGCTAGGACAAGATAGTCGGGAATGTCACCCGGGGTTTTATAGCCTAAAAAATTTTCTCCCAATCCGCAAGTATTAATTACAAGAGTTTAGGCTGATTTATTAATGAAAAGAATGTTGTAATATAAAATAAAATTTATATAAGTTTTTGTAATGTACACAGATTACGAAAAGTAAACATGGAGATCAAAAAGCGAAAAGTAACCAAGTCATAAATACACATGTATGAGACAGAGTATCAATCTGATTTATTTCATTCTGAGATATCAAAAGTGTTTTTCTCTTTACAAAACCCCTACGAGGGCATGGACCAAAGTTCGATTTAGAGATCCCCGATGAACACCATACAAAAAGACTCTAACAATAAAGCAAAATTGAAATTTATAATCTGGATCAACTTGCCACAAACTGTTGCCAATTTGACTCTGCGAGATATTCTTTATCAGCCATGAAACTTAATTCACAAACAAACAAGAATACACAAACCATCAAGGATGGATCAACATCTCTAAAACAAGCATCTGAAAGTTTGGTTAAGTTTTGAACCTTGTTGTCTACAATAAGACCCTGATGTTTACAATAAGACTGTGTTGTCAAAAAGAGAATTAGGCTTTGAATAAACTTAAGATTGAATGAAAATTGAAACTATCTCATGAAACCAAAAGAGCAAACCTTAGTCTCGCTTTCTCCTTCTATTCTCCTCTTGTTTCTTCTTCTCATTCAACTTTTATTCTTTCCAAATAAGTTGAAGTAGTTCAACTACTTTCTTTAGTTAAGTTAGTTTGACTTAACTAATTAGTTTAGGATAAATAAATAATAATAATATAGTCAAGGGTCTTTAATTAATAATAACTAAGTAGGTGGGGCACCTTGTGACTCCTGTCATTTTTTCTTTACATATCATAAAATATAACACAAAAAGGATAATCATTTTAACCACATGCCACCCTTGTAGCTCCCTTAAATATCTTCCATATTGGATATTTAAATATTAGAAATAATTTATATCATATCAATATATATATATATATATAAATATCCACATTATCCACATTATCCACAAAATACCAAAACAGAGCTTGTTGTCCAAAGATTTTGAAAATGACTAGCATTGTCTTCATCAAGTCAAATCATAAAACATATAATCTAAAAACCATACTTGCCACTATGGGAGACAATTTTCCTTTTTTCACTGTTGTCTCCCTTTGATTTCCTGGAAGTAGCCTGTGGTTGGTTAGACCCTTGAGGCTATATCTCACTGATCACATGGGAACAATCATCCTTCAAATGCATGTGAGAAGACACATATTTTGAGGAATCATCGGAGGGGGAAGAAGGGGAGGCAATTGTTTTTCCTTTATCTTCCATAGGTTGGGGAATATCAGTTTTTAGTCTCTTACTAGCATGTGAAGATTGAACAGGCAAATCAACACGGGAAATATGGACATCAAGATTGACAGGTGGTGGCAAAGGCAATGACATAGTGGGCCAACTGCGATGGTGAGAGACAGCTGGGTTGACAATCTCTTGCCATCCATCATTTGCGGGGACTTCAGGTTGCAAGGACACATGTGGAGGAATGAGAATGCCATGGATGTTGTGAGGAGGCTGAAAAGGGGGACTTTCTGGTTGAGGGTGCACTATTCCACGACCAATCTAGTTAAAGAACCCAGCTTGGAACAATTGGTTCAATTCTTGGGGATCAACATCAAAATGGATGGAAAATCTAGGCCTTCTAGGACCTCGGTTCCAATTTCTCCTGCCTCTGTTATTTCTTCCATTGCTGCCCCTACTGAAAAATCTCATCTTGTAGCAGCAGTTTGTCAGTAATGAAGCTCTTAATAAACCATACATGACACTCTACTTACATGCATAAAAAATTGGCTCAAGAATTGACACGAGATACATGCAAATCCATCCATAACAAACTATTCATTAACTGCCAAGTGAACAGGGGGTGATAAGGTTCATGGGAAATATGGAGGGAGTGTAATTAGTGAAAAATGGTATAATGATAGGGGATTAATACACAAATACTGTTCAGTAATTAATCAAACAATTTATTGTTTAATAAAGTATCAGAATATYAGTCGCCAACCCTTGTTGTGTTATCCCTTTGTCGCTTTCACACAAACTTTTCCTTTTAAATTTATTTCACAGAACATGGGTGCAATAAGTGAAATTGGGATTATGRGGGGAATGTAATGAGTGAAAAATGATAGAATGACARGGAATTGWTATGGATATTGTTCCATTGAAAATAAATCAAAACATGCAATCAAAACATATCTCTGTACAGACCTTCAAAGTTTAACAGTGTTCACTTTTTCAAAACAATAATTTAAACTATTACTTTCATTGACAGATTGCTTGTTGGCTTCCAAATTACTTTACACAATAATATATATGCCCAGAGTTATTTATTCACTGTAGCCATTGTATCTACATTATCATTATATGACATTCATAATGAACAACATTGCAATCACTAAAAGAACCACAATATCCTTTGAGCCACGACCATTAACTCCAATATTTAATCTTTAAAACCATCAGGGACACACACAGTATTGACAATCAACTCATATCCACCATATATTTAACCACTGCAATCAATTTGGATGTTATAACCCTTATTCGAGCTTCAAACACTTCACACACATGTGTCCTTTTTATACAATCAATCATAACGATTGAACTAAATAATATTCAATACTTTGATCCCAAGCTTCAAATAAATAATTGGGTATAGATTTCTCCCATAATTACTAAACAAGGAATCCAACAAAATCCTGCCCAAGTAACCAAGCACGCACAATGCTCCCATCAACCATCAAACTGGAGTAAAACGACATCAATGTAATATTTAGGGTTTAAGACAACAAGTGGAAGGTAGGAACAAGTGGTTTGACCAAAGAGCTTGGTATTCCAAACAACTCATGCCCTATCACAATTTACCACAGAACCATAACCTGTAACAATGCTCTCGACTGTAAGGGCTTCCAAAACAACAGACAACCATTTCCAACAGGAAACAAAATGAAGCCAATCCCTTTAATCAATACTGTAAAATGAGCGACTAAGCACAAACCCATGCCCGAGCAAAAAACATGCATAATGCTTCCATCAACTTCTGGGTGGCGTTAAATTCATACTGTTTAATGTTTACCATGCAGTGGTGAGGTTATAGCAAGCATCTAACCGCTCAGGTTTTTTCCAAGACAAGGCACAAAACACTTTAATCTTTCATCAGTTGACATTAAAACCCACGGGGTCGAAATATGGCATATTTACACTAGCCACATAGATCATTAAAATCGAGATAAAGGTGGGGCATTCACAAAGCCTAGAGCTTTGCTAGAGTACGATAATCAATTTCAACAGAGAGGCCAAATCGAATACAGAGCCATGGCAAAGCAGGCTCAAATGCAATCTTTATCAACAATTCTATGTGAAGGATTACACATAGCAAGAAGAGCGCAACCATTTTTATTTTTAAATGCCAACAATCCAAAATAGGCACCATAAGAAACCAAGGACGCAAACACCAATACACAATTCAAAAAAATATCATAACAGCTTCAAAATCACACAGACCACGAGCAACTAGAGGCAAAAATTGATTCAAAGGGCAGAGTAACTATCATGGATGGAAGAGTAAGAAAACCCATACCTGGAAAAGCCTGCGTGAGGAAAAAAACAAGACTGTATACCTCCTTCACGGCCGAGCAAGATGGAGCAACAACAACTACCAGAGCCAAAAAAAAATGCAAGAATGACTAGGGTGACGGGCTTGAGGAGAGTTTGAGTGATGTGAAGTAAATGAACGTTGCTTCTCCCTTCCAACTTCATTCAATTCAAAGCATGAGCCAAGCCAATTCACCATAGCACTACAACATTAATCAACCAAATATCCATTGCCATAACACTTTTGCAAGGTGTGCCACCCCTTGGTAATGTCAAACTTCTTTAAAATAACAATGTGCTAGGAACATAACCCAATGTGCAACCATTTACGAAACTCAAACAAGGCTCATAACCATAGTAGCAAGGGTCAAGAGCACCCATCCTTTGTCATAATAATACACAACATTAGAACTTGAATATATTTCTTTTATTCAAAAAGCGCATCATTATTATCTTCTATCAGAGATCATTTAAACCATTTAATGCCATCTTTAATACAATATCAAAACCAAAACTGGATAACAATTCTTTCATCCACAGGGCAGCCTTAACATATTATGTGAGAGCTCATCAAAGCCATTTATTGCCATGTTTTAATCATCCAACCAACACATATCACTATAGCATTTTAAACCATGATGTGAAACAAATGAACTGTAGAAGATTGTGTTGGTACCATCACATAAGCAAACAAAATATAAGCGTTGCTTTTCCACCATAGTGTCATAAGTCTAACAAGGGGGTCCCACCTACTAGTTTATTATTAATATAAATAAATAATAAAGCTTGGCAATAATTTGCGAGCATAACATTCATCGTTGTGTTTTTAAGCATCAACAAGGTAGAAGGGAGGGTTCATGTCCCTTGGTTGATCGAGATGCATAGTGTTCAAGATGATGGGAGGATCTTCCTTCTCGGTTGGCACTTGTAAAACTTTAAAAATTTCCATTTTCACAGAAGGGATCTTACACATCTCTGTCACTGAGACTGTCATATTCAATTTTCCAAACATGCTTGCAATGTCTATATTTAACTGGATATCATCTATGGGAGTTGGCTTAGGAAGCAAATCACGTACCATAGGTGGAGGTGGTGGTGTCACCTTCTCTGTTGATGGAAGAGGAGTATCAGGCTGAGATGGAGGGGATGAAGATTAATTCCTTCTAGTGTAGGTCATATATTCCCTCCTCCTTAATTACATCTTCTAATAATTTGTTAACTGATTCAAGGCTTGGAGTCTCCCCTATCTTTCTCCCCGTCTTCTGGCTTCATTGATATATTCTTGAGTGACTTATTCCTCTTGGAAAACACAGATCATATCTATGAAATTCACATCGTCGGGAGAATCTTCGTCTCGTCGGGGGCATTCATCTTCTCTGCGAGGTTCTTGGCATGGAAGGCACCAAGCTTCTATGTCAACTATCCTAATTGGTTTTAAAGTATATGGGGCCTTTGCCTCTTGTTGAGGCCTTGGTTTCCAACCTGTGGCATCTCTATGTTGTCTAGTAAATTGAGGTCTAGGAGAAGAATGATTCCTCTCCACAGTAGTCAAATGACCCATAATATGATTTTTCACCTAAGTAAATTGAGTATTTATTTGATCTATCTTCTGAGTCAAGAGGGAAATCAGATTAGGAGAACTTTTGTTCAAAACCTTGATCTTTGCTTCTGTTTTGGCACATGGGTAGTGAAAAGGTTCTACCCTAAAATTAAGGAGATTTTCTTCAATGTAAGTACTGTACTCCTTGGCTTGTGCCAACGATGTGGGCTTCTTGTCTTTCAGAATGAATCAAAATTTTCCTTCAAAAGCATTTGTGTAAAGGAGATGAACTGATGATGTTGTACGACATAACTCTATTGGAATCTGACTGTACAACCTATCAAATCTAGTATTGAATTCCTTCACTGTCTCATTCACCTTTTTCTTTATCTAATTGAATTGAGCTCCAAGTGTCCCACCGTCTGTCTTTGTTGACCATCTGCTCTTAAATAAGTTGGAAAAAGCTTCATAGGACGTGAGATGATCGACAGGGAGGCCTCTAAACTAATTAAGAGCTTCTTCAATTAATGATGAGGTGAATAATTTCATGGCCACGTTTTCATGCTCAATACCTGCATTGTCCATGTCTCGATCCATGACATAAAGATGGTCCTCAACAGTCACTACATTGTTTCCTGGGAACTTTGACTCTATTGGCATTGTAATAGGGTATCCTTGAATATTGGACATGTCAAGGGGTTTGTAGAGGTACTTTTCCCAAGAGTGAGCCATTGGAGCAAGAGGAAGGGTACCATGGAAAAGGGTTTTGACAACGGGAGACATGAGAGGAGGCCTTCTTTGGTAAATCTTAGAAGGCTTGAACCTCTCGGGGGGAAAGGTTTGGAAAAGGAAGTGTTATGGGGGGGTGGAGTCGCTAGATGAGATTCGAGAGAAGCTCATCAAGAAAGGTGGAAAGGGGAATCAAGGAAAGGTGGGTTCTGGGAAGATGGAGTTGACATATAATCTTCAAGAAGATCTCATCAATGGTGGAAAGGGAGTGTCCCTTGCGTGGAGTCGTCGGGCAAGCTAGGGGAGAGGCTTTGGGATAACTTGCCAAAGTGTTGTTAGGGTTCAGAAGAGGATTCAAAATACTCCCTAGCAACGACGCCAAAATGTTATCCTGCAAATTGTAGGTTGGGCAAAGCCCGACCCAACCACCAATTGAAAGCAACTTGGAGAGCACCTACCCACTGTCACCTTAGGCAGGTGCTCCCGTCACTTTAGAGGTGAGGAAGTCACCTAAAGGAGGGAATCTCGGTGACCCCAGGGGGCATTGAGATGGAAATTGATAAGTATGAGTGGATGTCCCTAGAGGTCAATTCTATATGATAGGAAGATCTTGGAAAAGGGGTCTTGGGAAGGTTTAAGGGTTTCCAAATGAATTGAGTGACCTGCCAAGTGTGAATACCTACCTGAGACACAAGGAAAACCAAGCATATAATGTAATATGTTAGTTGGAAAGGCAAGTTAATCTTGTTGTCCCTGATTGTAGCAAAAGTAAATATATATATCAGTAATGAAATGACATAATAAGTTGTTATCTAAGTGCTAGAAATCAAGTGAAAGATACAAGAGATAGACTAACTAAACACTAGTGAAACTCAAGATTTAAAGACTAAGATACTAGCATGAAAAATCAAGGTTGTTGTAACACCTTATGCAACAATATATATCAACCTTATGGATGTAACAAACAACTTATTACAACAAGAAAACCAGCCACTAAAACTCCTCCAAACTTTGCCAAAAAGTGCGCTAGACCAAGCAGTGTAAGTGTGCAAACTTTGGGCAATATTCAATGGTTGATTAGAGAGTTATTGAAGCAATTAGATTAGGGTTTCTACAACCCTAATGGCTGAAGATGTAAGTTTGTAACAACAACAAGAACTACCCCTTTGATGGGGATGCCCTAGTGGATGAAGGTTCTCTAAGCACAAGGAAGAAAACCCAAGTTGTAAAAAGTTAATACGACAATAAATCACGTTTCCCAATGCAATATTTTGTTTCTCCAATGCGAGAATATTCAGATTAGTGGCTTTAAAATTGGGTGAATGAGGTCTTTAAAGTACAAGTTATATCAACAACAACCCTAGGGGTGTAAACCCTCTTATTCCCTAGGGTATGCCAACCAAACTTAGGGTAAATCTAGGAGGGTATACACACTCGTATTCCTCCTAGCAACCCTTGTAAAAAAGAAAGACTTAAAACCTTAACAAAGAGATGAAGCAGCGATGGAGGGGGTATCTAGCATACTCCTCTATAGGGTTTCCACCAACAATGACCAAAATAAGCAAGAAATAAATAACATATGCATAGTTTTCCTTACCTAATCCAACAAGATGAGATATTAAACCCTAGTTACCATGCAACATTCATCCAAGAGTCAAGAGAACAATATTTTAGTGGGTGCGCATCACTCCTCCTCATCCATTCACCAAGAGACATTCATCAAAAGACATTCCATAAGAGAGAAACACTATAATCACCAAGAGCAACAAAAATTTCAGCCCAATACTTCTCACAATGGGAGAGTTATGTTATGAAATAAGATCTCATGATCTCTATTTATACAAAATGTCTCCAAAATAGTTTGTCCACATTATTTTAGCGTAAACCACAAGACTAGGGGTCAACAACCCTAATATTTCCCCTTTTACAAAATAATATTAAACAATTCACTTAAAATTTACTTTTACACAAAAAGAAACCCTAATTCAAAGTGACGTCACCCCTTTAGGGGACGTTTTAACACTAGCAGCAAGTTGTTGGTGTTGGAGGAGTGTAGCTAGGCTTCCCAAAGCCACAAGTCAAGCATCCAAGTCACTTTATTGATGGTCAAAGCCTCATTCTCCTCAAAACTTCCATGTGTCAATGAATGATAACCTCACCACCAAACCCTAGCCCTCATAGGTGACGTCATGCCTCTAAAGGTGACATTTTGCCTCTCCTAGGAAAAACGTTTGGCATGTGAGGGCTAGGTTGTGTCATCCACAATATCTTCTAGGCCTACAAAGGTATTTATCTCTCATTCGGCATGTGGGCCCTTGGCATCCACCTGTGGGCTTCAAGCCCCATGGAAGCCCAAGCTAGGCTTGTTCCTCCAAAACGGTCCACCAACTAGGTCCCGCAAAGACAAATAAGCACGCCCTCCAAGGATCTCAAGTCAAAATATCATGATAAGTAAATCAAGTCAATAAATGAGCCACCTAAGCATGTGCATCAACGATTACCTTGTCAAACAATTAAGTGCTCAAGGACATTATGCGACTTGCCAAGCTTGGATATGGGAGGGTTGACGAGGTGTCCTGTCGAGTAGATTTTTCCCTAGGTCAAGGAGTGTTTCCAAGATATCTCTCTCTAAGCCATGTAAATTGGATGAAGTGGTTAAGGGTCAAGACTCAATGGGCATGGGGTTCATGACATACAAGGGGTTGTAGTGTCTCATTCATGGGTGCCTTTGTAGATGGTGTGTGGCACCTTCGTTTGCAATGCAATTTTTCCAAGCCCATTGTTTTTCCATTATTTGTTTCTTTCATAATTTAAGAACAAGTTGAAGGCCATGGTCATGGCATGGTGTCCAGATAATGACAGTGTCACTCACAAACACCTAGTGGAAATGAGAAGGTTGGCTCGTGATGAGAACCCATTTCTCTCAGCCATGCAACTGAGATCCATTACCCTGGCTTGGGGACCAGATGATGGTAATGTCATACCACTATATATCCATGATCATGATAGGTCGGATCCTGATGAGACCTCCTATCCTCCAACTAACCCTTTAAGCATTCTTAATCATTATTCTTGTGGGCCCCCTTTTTCTTGGGGGTCCCCCTTTTCTTAATCATTATTCTTGGGGGATCCTTGGGCGAAGCATATGGAAGGCTTACATGGGATTTTATCTTTTACCCAACAACAATCCCTCTAAGCCTTCAACCCCTTCTTCTCATAGAACGAGGGACAACCCCTTCCTGGGTCAATACACCCTAAAGTCCCAAGAGACAAGGATACGAGGGGGTTTAAGTGATGAAAAGTGGTAAGTATGGTTGGGAACAATACAATGTATTTTCAAGGTAGTTTCTAGTAGCAAAGCCATCCCCAAGGAAGACCACTTACTAGGCCACAATGTCAACCATCAAGGTGAAGTAGGGAAAAAGGCATAATGTCCAAGCATATGTCATGAAATCTAAAGTAGTCCAAGATACAACATACTGAAATGCCTCAAATATTGAAATGACAGTTACCATAATACCTGACTTGTACCTCATGGAGCAAGGCCCAGTGCCTCTCGGAAGCCAGTTAGCGTGGTGGATGTCATTTGAAAATCTACGACCTCCATGGTGGTGAGAAGGGTTTCCATCTATGCAAAAGGATATTGTTGGTCATGTAGTCTCTAGACACTCCATATCTGCAACTTGAGGGCCTTGAGACATAATCTCTTTAGTTATCCCACAAAATGGGGATAACGGAGCCTGTGAAAGTACTTCAACATGGGCACCAAACTATGAACAAGGTTCTAAATAGGGCACCCATGAAGAGTAGGCTCTACCACATGAATTACAACACTTCTAAACAACAAAGAAGGATTTGTGTTGCAACTCAGTGGGGTTGATCCTAAGGCAAAATGAACCAAGAAACGAATAATGCAAAAAAGTATGGAGGAGAAAATATAACCTATATTCCAGTTTCAATATCATTACTTATCAAAAAAGATTGACGTGATGAAAAGGTACCAAAGAAAACGTCTTCAAAGTCCTGTATATAAGACCAACAACACTCACCCAGAAGTCAATAAATCCAATATATAAACCTCTGATAACAACATGTGCTATGGAATACAAAACTTGAAAATAAGAAACCCTAAAAGTAAAACATGTACAAAGCATCACACAACCTTGCGGCTTATGCATAGAACTTTTCAGGTAGAGCCCATTGCTAGACTCAGGCCAAGGGTTTCTTCGGTAACCAACCTATAATGTTTCCATTTCAGAAAGAGGTTGAAAATATATAATAATAGATTCAAGGATAGCCTCATCCGAAGGAAATTTAACATTCAGAAAATTGTGACTCAACGACACATAGATGCTAGGGCTCGAGGTCTCACAAACAGTAAGATCATACTTGAAAGAAAATCCAATTTCACTTGGACCAATGGGGGAAAACAAGTGTTCATGTGACCCCATTGGATACAACACCTAATCAATTGTCGAGACCTTGTCTTGAGAAGGAAGACATGATTGTAAAGATCCCATATCGGAAGAAATTGAACATCGAGGATAAGATGCCACATAATTCACCTGTGGTGGGGAAGAGTCTAGTTGAATACTAGGAACATACAAAGGGGAAACCTGAGCTAAATCCAAATCAGGATGGTGATTATCAAATGCAAATTGATCAATAGTGACAATGCTTCTATTGTGAGGAAAATGCATCACGCGAAAGAGCATAGACACCACAACATTCATAGCATATGCATAATCAGATCCAAAGAAGCTTATTGAAGTCTAAAGGGCCTTACACCACAACAGATCGACTAGGACAATCTTCCCACCTAACGTGATAGGAAATTGAGGGAGAATCCCCAAATACTCACTAGGTCTTCGATCAAAATCCAGTAAGTCATTAGTAGTCAACACAAGCCTGGGAGAACCCAAAGCTTTCCAAGCCAAGGAGGACAAAATACTTGTGGAGGCTCCTTTATCTACAATACACCGATAAATTCTTTTTGAATTACCTTTAACCATTATTTGAAAGGGTGCAGAAGAAGGAAGATGAATCTCAAGAAGGTCAWTCCAATCAAAGGAAACCATCCTAGGACTTGGAGGGAGCATACTCGAAGAGAGTGGAATTCCCCCTTGTTCAGAAGGCACTGAATTGGAAATGCTAAAGACATAGTCAATAGATGCATCACTCCCTAAAAGAAGAGGGGGATTGACCAAAGATTGCATTGATTTGATCACTTCCTCAACCACTTGTTGAAAAGATAGTGAGACAACACGGTCAAGAGATTCATCACCCCCCAAAAGAATAGTGGGATCTGCCGAAGATTGCATTGACATGATCACTCCATCAACCAATGATTTAATAGGCTACTAGGATATCAAAGATGACTCAGGACTAGAAGGGCCTTCGAACAAGGACCACACTCTTCATACCATGAAAATATCAGGGCACAAATGAGTGAGGTGATCTCCCTTGCAAAACTTAGAAGGGAACTTGGGCTTACGTTTTATTCGTCTAGGTTTCTCAGTAGTATCAATGCCCTCGACATGACTTGCAGTGGTTGGTGGGTTTCCCCCAATATGACTTGCAGTGGCTGGTGTTGACTCATAAATTCATCACCTACTATTTAAGCCTGCAAATTATTGAAAGGCATATCTATATATTCATGATAAAATAATAAATAGGTGGGGTCATCTAGAAAAAAACATATGAGTGATTATTTTCAAGCATAATTTTTCCCGCATCATGATTACATTTCATCATATCAGTTGTGATATTAGTTTTGATGCCTCATAATAATGGTAAATGGATCAAGAATTATTATGATGTTTGGGTGATGCAAAATACTTGTTTGCATTTGAATATGATATATGGCAGTTTTGCAAAAACATTAGGTCATGGTAACTTTGTTCACTTCTCATTGGTATGACAACATTAATATGGCGCTCATTAAATAAATTTGCAAATGGTTGGTTCTATGTTTATATGTATAATGAAAAATCTTATGCTAAGATATGCATATATGTGAATGTGACAATATTCATGTCAAGGTGAAGTGTGACAATATATATATATACTTGATTGGACTATACACAAAGGTTTAAGTGTTGAAATATTGTAACTGCAAAGAGTATTCTCTTTATTATTGATGTATTATTCATTAGATCAATCCCCTTTTGTGGATTGATCATATCGGGTATTGTAAATGACCAAATCCCCTTTTGCAGATTGGTCAAACCCTAATTGTAATATGCTAAAAGAGAAGTCTTCCCACAGAATATATTAAAGTGTTTATAACCACCCAGAATGAGAAGTCAGCCCTGCCAGTGAAAAGACACCTTCCAGATTGTATAAATAAGAGAGGCCAACACCTCATTTGTTCACTCACTCACTCAATCATCGGAGCGCAAGTTTGGAGCTGTAGTTGGAGAAGANCTTTTGTGGATTGATCATATCGGGTATTGTAAATGACCAAATCCCCTTTTGCAGATTGGTCAAACCCTAATTGTAATATGCTAAAAGAGAAGTCTTCCCACAGAATATATTAAAGTGTTTATAACCACCCAGAATGAGAAGTCGGCCCTGCCAGTGAAAAGACACCTTCCAGATTGTATAAATAAGAGAGGCCAACA
>SNQJ01S0251337.1:0-12396 GCA_010110895.2 Picea sitchensis | reverse complement strand
CCCATCATATTTCTTTTTTCTTGCCATGGGAGGTCACTTGGACGTGTGAGAGCTTCTTTCCTCAAGAGAAACAAGCTCGAGACCCAACTCTTTGTACTCTGACCTCGTTGGGGACAAGCATTAAGACAACAAGGAGAAGACCACTCTGATACCACTGATCTGATTTTTTTGAGAAAAACAAAATGAATACATATTATTAACAGGTGCTTAACTCAAAATAACAGAGATACAGTAAAACTAGTTTTCTATTTAATAACGAAATAAGTTGAAACTGTAAAATGCAGTGGAAACGAGCTTGCTGGAATGGTGGTGGCTTATCTATGAGAATATATGTGATGGTATCATACATTCACAATAATAAGGTTACAACGAGGCTCTGAAGGCCATTTTACAATAATCAAGAATGCCAAAAACCCTAGACATCCAAAAACCTAACCCTAGGAGATGAAGCGCCAAAAGTCATGTGGGCCCTATTTGGGCTTGTGATAGCCCGTTGGAAAGGTATCATCGAGGAGATTCATTTTGGGGGCTCCATCATGCCTTTGGATATCATTGAGGAGCTCAATCTCGAAAAATCTTCATTTAGGCCCTCAAAATGGCCCCAGAAGTTAAAACTGCTAAAAATAGTAAATTGCCAAAATTGTCAGAAAACTATTTTGAGCTAGTTGGAAAAGGTGGGTGGCCACCGATATCCATATGGATCACTTGGGACAACTATATATGTGGACTCACCATGTTGTTTATGAGTCTAGACCCAGCAGTGTCATTGTTTCTCTCGGGGGTCATCTCTACAGAAAACCAGAGGTAGTTCTGACTACTATTCCACCTAAAAAATGTCGCAAGGTAGTATCTCATACAACAAAATTCATCTTCTTCAAAATCTGTTCAAAAGGTGAACAAAAGGATACTACAACCACTATAGTCTCGGACCAAGTACCTTCTATCCAACAGAAGAAGCTCGACAAGATTGCAGCAAAGAACAAAAATTCCTTCTTCTCACAGTCATCTCAGGTAGGCTGACTGATTGAATAGATTCAACCCTACCAACAACAGGTTCGTGGAAGCCTTCCACAAACCAAGAAATGTGACATCTCCAGCAAGGCAAGCACCTCACCAAGATTCAGATTCAACAATCACTTTCCCCTCTCCCCCAGGAACTAAATGCAATGGAGACCATTTCTTCCTAAGAAGGGAGGATTGATCTAGGTGGATATCGGTGGCCACCCACCTATTCCACTTGCTCGAAAAATAGTTTTCCACCTTGGAAGTGTTTCAATAGTGTTTCGGGTTCCAAACTTTCAGGGCCGTTTTGAGTCCCTAAATGACGTTTTTTTGGGATTTGTGGTCCAGGGGACAATTAGATTCCCTAGCTTGAACCATTCGACAATTGTTCTTCTCAGTTAGACCTTTCCAACGGTGTATCGAGAGCCTCAAACGAAGATTGTATGCAAAAATTACGCTCTCGTCAAGTTAACATATAAAATACCCCCATCGAGTCCCGCAAACCTTTTGGTTTTTCATCTTCTGGGGTTAGGGTTTTGGATTTTACTTATGTTAAAAAGGAATTTGGAGTCTCATTGTAACAATTATCTTCTCACGAATGCAAGTAGTCGTCACATCTCTTCTCAAAGATAAGCTGCCACCATTCTAGCGAGTCTTTCACTCTATATTTTTACAGTCTCTGTACATTTATTTCTTTAATAGAAATCATGTATTATTGTATCTCTGTGTTTATGGTTGCATCTCTGATACATTTATGTTATATTATTGGATATATGTGATATCTCTATGCATTTCTTTATTATATATGTACTCTCATTTCATGCCGAAAATTAATCTGGATCACTCATAGGTTTTAAAACAAGTTTGGAAATGTTGCAAAAAGATATGATTTGAATGACGGAGGAACATGTATACGCAAGGTTTTTTAGTGGTATTGAAGGTTTTTGTGTTGATAAATCCTTTTCATCTTAACATCCAATATCAATTTTATTCATTGACCATCCTTCCTCCTCCATTGTATGATCTATCATACAAGCAAGTCGTGTGCCCAGGGAAAAAGGTTGTGGGACAAGACCCACCCATCAAGGTATCCATGGGACAAGCTCCAAGTGGAGGTATGGTATAGGGGTGGGAACCTTGTTCCATATATGGTTATATTGAGAAACAGGTGGATAGTGAAGTATGTGTAGGGATCGTGATTTATTTTAGTAGGATAAAAATAAAGGAAAAACAAAATATAAGGGAAGATGAGAGAGAGAAGGATGAAAGTGTTGGAGGTTGACAGGGTAGGGCCATGTTGGAAAAAGGGTTGACATGGAATCACCTAAGGGTTCCATGTGCACCCAAAATTCCACATCAATATCCACGTCAGGAAGGATGCCACATCGAAAAATTTTAACTCGGAAGAAGATAAAATTTTATTGGTTTTGTCTGTATTTTCACTAGCTACAAAAATGTTGGAGAGGGTGATTGGATAATTGTGCACCGATTTTCCAAAAAAAACAAATTAGATGTTTTTGAAGAGAAGGGTCGTGCTCAGTGGTAGGGGAATCATAACCAATATTTTTTTTATAGAATGATAGAAAAGTATAAATTAAAATACTCAATGAATTTTTTCATTGGATTATGAGGGTGGAGTGGATATGCCAAAATAGGGGTAAATCCACTATTCTATGCCACTTTTGGGGGATTTTGTGGATTTTCCCATATGGAAAATATGGAAAACTTTATATACTCGAAATTTCATGCAATCATCAAGACAAATGACTTTTATTTAATGAGGATTTTCCAGAAATGCTCATATTGGGAGATAGCTAGTTGGGCTAAAAATTCGAAGCTTGGGGAAATGTGTGAGCATGACAAAATTTTCATTTCTAGATTGTTGCAGATTTTCACTGGAGCATCACATTAACAATATGAGAGTTGTTGTGAACTCCTGTTATAAAAATTATCAATGACTCATACAAAAGTTTCCTTGGTTGTTGATAGATTTGCATCTACAGGTGACAAAAGTTTGTGTTTGAGTTTAATTGCACTAGGAAGAAAAGTGCACAAAATGGGTAAATTGACAAATTTTAGAAGACTAAATTTCTACTCAGAGCTCATAATTCAACAAGAAAGTATTCATTGGAAATATATTAGATAGAATAATATAAATATGCACACAAAATTGTGATTTGAGAAGTAAAATTCATAGGCAATAAGAAGGAATATGACTGGTGGCCTCAAAGAATGAAGATCATAATTCTCTAGAATTGCAATTTATTTTTGTATAACAAATTTTTTTCAAACACATTTTGTAGAATTAAGGGTAGATTCGAAATGAGGACCAGAGGTATGGAATATGCTCATATAGATTACAACCACGAGGAGAAACTCAAATGTTTGTATGTCAGCTTGGGTAATGGAGGGATTGAGTCAAATGGGCATAGAGAAGGAAAAGAAGAAAAAATTGATTTAGTGTAGATAATGAGAAGACTACAAAGAGATGTTTTGAGCTGTATAATAGACAATAAGATAATTATAATATCTCAGGAGGAGAAAAACCACATCAATGCTCAATTTTTACAAATATTGAACATGTTGCAGAAGCAAATAAATAAAAAATTAGATTCAAGGAAAGAAACAGAGAACAAATATCATGCCAAAAGGAAGGATGCTAGAGGTGATAGGAACTCTATAAGTGATATTAGACATCATCACCATTCACAAAAGAGCTCGACTACAAGGGAACATGCATTATGGGAATCATAGAGCATCCCAAGTTTTGCCTCCTGTCAGACATCATAAACAGAGGTCTGAGGTAGATTATTTACAAGGAGAGATGGGAAGATTAAGCCTCGTACATTTGATGGTGATCACAAGAAATATGGACATGTAGAATCTTGTTTTTTGGGAATGAGGAAGTACTTCCGATTTCAAAATTAGTCATCAAATGTAGAAGAAAGAATTGCAATCTACCATATTCAAGGAAAAACATCAATGTGGTGGGACCAAGTCAAGATAGTAAATAACATTGATGATAATAGATTATAATGGTGGAAGTTCAAAAAGTACCTTCAAAATAAATACTTGTCAGGTCATTATTACGATAAGAATATGAAATAATTCTTTGAACTCAAACTTGGAAGTAGGGAAATGGATAAGTATGAGAGGAGGTTCCTTGAGTTACTGAAGTATGTTGGCTTCATAATAGATGAGAATCTTAAAATTAAAATACTTTTGAGTGGGATACCTTATTTCTATAGTGATAAGATACATTTTGATGAGCCCGGGACCTTGGAAGATTTCATAAGGAAAGAAAAGCATATTTATGAGTAGAATAAAGGAAGCCTAGTTTTATAAACATTTCTTAGGTACTTCCAACACAAAAGGAGCCCAGTATGATAGAGTCTGGGAAAAAATCCAAGACACCATCCCATAAAATGTTGGGGGTGTGAGGGAGATCACTTGTATACAGATTTCCATCACAAAGGAGAAATAACAAGAGTTGTTCATAATATCTAGTAGGATGGTATAGTTGAGGACGTGGGAAGAAGCATGCTAAGGATTTATGCAACCTTGGACAACAAACAAGTAAAATACCAATTCATATGATTGAAGTTGAAGGTAAGATTGATAATCAGCCCATAACCATTTTAGTTGATTATCGAGCTATCCATAAAGACATATAACATAATATTGTTGATATATTTCATTTGCAAAGAATAAAACTTGATAAATCTTAGTTGGTTCAGCTATCGATAGGAGCTAAGACAAGAATCAATGCATTGATTAAGGATTTTTCAATGGACATGATTGGACTCGACACAAAGGAATATTTCAATATCATAACTTTGGGTTCATATGATTTCCCAATTTGTATGGGTTGGTTGGAAAAGAATCATACTATCCTAGGTTGCTTCAATAAGGAACTCACTTGTATTAACGATAAAGGGATCTTGAGAACAGTTTAGGGTATTCCAAGGCTAATATCACTTAGATAAATTTCAGCCATGTAGTTGAAGAAGAGTTTCGAAAAATGATGTTAGATTTATGCAGCCCATATGGAAGAGATATAAAAAGATTAAAATCCAAGTATTGAAGACCATATAGTATTGAAATATTATTAAAATGTATTTGGGTAGATACCAGGGTTTCCACCAAAGAGAGATATTGATTTCTCCATTGATTTGGTGCTTAGAGCTGCCCCTGTGTCCAAGACTCCTTATAGGATGAGCACACCAGAGCTAAAGGAGTTGCAGATGCATCCTGAAGAACTTTTTAAGAAGGGGTACCTACACCCAAGTGTGTCAACTTGGGGTTCCCAAATGCTCTTTGTGAAGAGGAAGTTTGGAACCTTAAGGTTGTGCATTGATTTCAAACAATTGAATAAGGTTACCATAAAAAAGAAAATATCCTTTTCCAAGGATTGTGATCTATTTGATCAGTTTTAAAGTTGAAAATATATTTTCTAAGATTGATTTGAGGTTACAATATCATCAAGTAAGAATAAAAGAGGAAAATATCACCGAGACAACATTCAGAACAAGATATGGACATTATGAGATTGTATTTTTTCTATTTGGGTTGTCAAATGCACTAGTTGTCTTCATGTATCTAATGAATGGAGTGTTTAGAGAGCATGTGGACAAGTTTCTATTTTTTTGTTGGAAAATATACTCATCTTCTCAAATAAAGAGGAGGAGCATGAGAAACACTTAAGGATGGCGCTACAAGTATTGAGGGAGCATGAGTTCTATACCAAGTTGAGAAATTGGTCATTCTATCAATGGTAGATTCATTATTTGGGCCACATTATTTTAGATGAAGGGATATCAACTGGTTTTGAGAAGATAAAAGAAATTAAAGGATGACCAACACCAAATAATGTTACATAATTTAGATCATTCATGGGACTTGTAGGTTATTATAGAAGATTTATTAAAGACTTTTCAAAGATTGCACAACCAATCACTTATTTGCAAAATAATGGTGTGAAATTCAAATGGACTTGAGAATGTGAGTTACAAATCTTTCATCATTTGAATAATTTACAAACAAATGCACCAATATTGAAGATTGATGATGTGGAATGGGATTTGATTGTGTGCACTAATGCATGCAAGGAATGGTTTGGTGGAGTCCTTATACAAAATGGGCATGTGGTATGCTATCAATCAAGGATGTTGAAAGAATATGAGAAGATTTATGCCACACATGAATCAGTTTTCGAAGCCATAGTTCATGCCTTAAATATGTGGAGGCATTATCTCATGAGAAAGATATTTTAGTTGAGGATAGGCCATAGTGATTTGAAATATTTATTTGGATAACTATCATTGAATGGCATACAAGTTAGATGGTTGGAATTACTCAATGAATATGACTTCAATATAAAACATATCAAAGGTAAGGAAAATAATGTGGTTGATGCACTCAATAGGAGAATGAATTAAACACACGATACAATCATTAGCATGTATATATCTAATTTAAAAGACAAAATTTTTGAAGTGCCAAATTCATATCAACATTATTTGCAAGTAAAAGAGGCATTACAACAAGGTAAGTTTTCAAGAGAAATATAAGGATTATGAATTGAAAGGGGATGGATACCTGATGTACAGGGGAAATATATATGTGCCAAAATCTAAAGAAATAAAAATGTAGTGCTAAGATAAATGCACAATGTGCCTTATGTTGGGCACCCGACATATCAAAAAATAATTGCAGCTGTAAAGGGCCAATACTTTTGGCTAGGAATGAAGAAAGAGGTGGATGATTATATAGCTAGATGTATAGAATGTGAAAATGTAAAAGCTGAGCATAAACCTCCAACTTGATTGCTACAACAATTTCCCATTCCTAAGTGGAAATGGGGAGTTGTTTCCATTGATTTAATTACTAAACTATCTAAGATTGTAAAGAAACATGATTCCATCATCGTAGTGGTGGATAAATTAAATAAGGCACCTGTTTTATTCCAGTGAATCTAAATCATAAGGAAAATAACATTGAAAATGTTTACATGACGGGAATTTCCAAGCTACATGGTGTGCCTAAGAAAATTGTTTTTGATAGAGATCCTAAGTTCACATCAAATTTATGGAAAGGATTATTTAAAAGATTTGGGAATTTTTTTATTTTTAGCACATCATATCTAATCCAGATGGATACTGGTGGCCACCCACCTATTCCAACTAGCTCACATGTAGTTTTGATCATTGGAATTTATTTCCTAGATTTTTGAGTTGTAAACTTCCAAGGCCATTTTGAGGCCTTAAACAACATTTTTTGAGTTCGCCACAGTCAAAATGTAGATGGAGTTGGAGTTTGACAAAATAATGTGCATTCCTCGAACAAATATTTCCAATGGGATATCCTGTGCCTAAAACAGAGATCGTATGCAAAAGTTACGACCATGAGAAGTTGTTGTTCCTTCTTACCCCATCGGGGCCCACATGACTTTTGGCGCTTCATCTCCACTTTGTGGCCGCAAACCTTTTGGATTTTCATCTTCTGGGGGCTAGGTTTTTGGATATTTAAGGTTTCTCCATTTATGTTAAAAATTATTTTCGAGCCTCATTGTAATCATCTTTCTCTTGCAAATGAGCATAACTGCCACATATCTTCTCAAAGATAAGCTACCACCATTCTAGCGAGTCTTTCACTCTGTAATTTTACAATTTTGTACATTTCACTCACTAATATAAATTGTGTATTACAATATATCTATGCCTCTTTTTATATATATCCGATAAATCTCTATTACATTTTTGGATCTCTTGCAATATCTTTGTATATTTCTTTATTATATCTCCACTCTCATTTTGTGCTCAAAATAATCTGGATTAGTGGCATCAAAGTAAGCTTCTCTTGGTCATTTTTCATTACATGTCCTCGATGAGGTCTAAGTATAGAAGGTTGGGTCTTAATCTTGTCTTTCTTGAGAAAAATCACTCTTGCACACCCAAGAAACCCTTCACGGCGGAAGAAAAGAAAAACAACGGAGCAAAAAATTCTATTAATATGTTGTTGTAGCAAGCTCTCATGCGACAGAGGGATGAAATGATGGATAATATTTCCCAAATTCTATGACGATTTCCTATAATAGCAGATGCGTATACCTAAAGAATCCACTTGGAGGCACTGCTCCTTTAAATGTAAAAATTAATTTTGATATTCCCATATTTGAAGGTTAGATAGGTGTGGATGCTATGGAAAAATGGTTAAATCTGCTAGAAGGTTATTTCTCTGTGCACAATTTTTTCGACAGGGAAAATATCACCTTCGCGCTCCTTAAGGATCTGCCACATGTCAAACATTAGTGGGAAACTTACTACAAGCCAATTTCCATAGAGGAGTCTGGAATGTTCGAGATCGAACCCAACTGGGAATGTTTCGTAGTTTTCGTCAAGGAACAATATTACCCTTTTTGCAACTATGAATACCACTACATGAGATGGAACATGTTGCATCAAGAGAGGGGCCAAGAAGTGTCGAAGTTCACCAATACCTTCCATACCTTGTGCACCAATCTAGGTATCAAATATTTTGAGTGGCATTTCATTCTAAAATACCATGGGAATATACACAGGTACATGCAAACCGAAATGGATTTTCTGGACATCTCATCACTGGGAGCTTCTTATCAATATGTTGTCAAAATCAAGCATAAATTTAAGAACCATAACAAACGAGAGTCTGGGTCTACAAATCCGCAACAACCAAAGTATGATAAATACGTCCCTAACAAACATCCTCCCGAAAACCAGTCCAAGACACAGGAAAATAAGGGTGAGGGAAAGACAAAGAATGACATTGGAAAGTGGTGCGATTTTCACAAAATTCCCTGGCACAACACCAATGAATTTCTCTCAAAACAATCATTGGTGGTCAAGATCAAAGACAAAGATCCAAACCCGGATTCTGAATCTGATTCAGAAAATAATGGAAGGAGACATATTATTGACACAAACCCCACTATGATTGACGTAGCCACAACAATCCAATCAGAAACACCAGTAGTCCTAAAGATGGGGGACATTTCTTCCATTCAAAGATGTGGGTGAAGGGGATCCCATTGAATTTCATTGTTGATAGCGAAAGCCAAAATAACTCCATCTTATGAGAGGTTGTTAAATAGTTTGGATTTCCAACAACACCACACCTAAAATCATACAACATTGGGTGGCTTCGCTAGGATCGAGATCTTTGTGTCAACCAAGAGTGTCTCCTTTCCTATGGCGTCAATGTCTGTGATGTTCTTTTGGGCCAGACATATATGTGGAGGTGCCATGTTGTTTATGAGTCTCTACCCCGTAGTGTCATTATTACTCTTGGGGATCATCTCTATAGGATAATAGAGGTAGTTCTGACTACTATTTTGACACAACAATGCATCAAATTTGTCTCTCATATGACGAAGTTATTCTTCTTCGTGATTCAGGAAGGAAGTGAACAAAAGGATACTATGAGCACTATGGCCTTGGTTCTATCCCCCTCTATCTAGCAGAAGAAGGTTAGAAAAATTGAAGCAAAGCATAAAGATTCATTCTACAGATAATCATCTCATGCAGTCAGACTAGTTAACAAGGTCCAACCCCTCCAACATTAGGTTCGTGATAGCCTTCCACAAGCCTATTAGTCCAACATCTCTAGTAAGGCAAGCAGCTCACGAAGGATCAGATTCAACAAACGCTTTCCCATCTCCCATGGAAACTCAACGCAATGGATACCATTACTTCCCAAGGGGGGAGTATTGATCCATATGGATATCGGTGGCCACCCACCTATTCCAAATGACCCACGTGCAATTTTCATCATTAGCAGTTATTTCCTAGATTTTCGATTCCTAAACTTTTGGGGCCATTTTGAGGCCTTAAACAGTGTTTTTGGAGCTCACCACACCCAAACTGTAAACGAAGTCAGAGTTTGATGACATAATGTGTATTACTCATATACATCTTTCCAACAAGATATTGTGTTCTTAAAATAGAGATTGTATGCAAAAGTTACGACCCTGGGAACTTGTTGTACCAACTTACCCCATTGGATCCCACATGACTTTTGGCACTTCATCTCCACATTGGGGTCACAAACCTTTTTTATTTTCATCTTCCAGGATCTAGGTTTTTGGATATTTAGGGTTTCTCCGTTTATGTTAAAAATCCCTTTCAAGCCTCATTGTAATCATCTTCTTCTTGTGAATGAGCATATCCACCACATCTCTTCTCAGAGATAAACTTCCACCATTCTAGCAAGTCTTTCACTTTGTAATTTTACATTTCTGCACATTTCACTCACTAATAGAAATTTTGTATTACTGTATACATTTCACTCACTAATAGAAATTTTGTATTATCAGATATATGTGTCTCTTATTATATATATATATATATATATATATATATATATATATATATATATATACTGATATATCTATGTTACATTATTGGATCTCTTGTAATATGAGAGTATATTTATTTATTATATCTTCGCTCTCATTTCATGCTCAAAATAATCAGGATCAATATCACCCAGAATCAGATGGGAAAATAGAGAGGGACAATAAGGTGATTGAGGATATGTTGATGATGTATGTCATGGATAAACCATCAAAATGAGAATATTATCTACATTTTGTTTAATTTTCTTATAATATGGAGTATCATGCATATTTAAAGATGACCCCATTTGAGGCATTGTATGACATAAAGTTTCATCACAATTGTGAGTTGGGAAAACCCGACTAATAGAGCCATCACTACGACAAAGTTTCTCAAGGAAATGGAAGAAAAAATGGTGAAAATGAAACAAAATTTGAAGGTTGCACAAGACAAGAAAAAACGTTATGCAGACAAGGGAAGAACACATAGAGAACTCAGAGTGGGCAAGCATGTCTTGTTGAAAGTGCATGCTAAGAAGAGTTCATTGAAATAAGGAAGCTTTCAAAAACCTGCAACAAGAAATTTTGGAACATTTATAATCCCAGAGAATATTGGTCATGTTGCATACATGATTGCATTTCCTACATCCATATGCATACATATCGTATTTCATGCATATTTGATTAAGAAGCATATGTTTTATCCTAACCATGTAATTGATTGGACTGTGATCTAGGTCAAGAACGAGGGAGAATTCCAGGTCTAGCCAGTGCGAATAATGGACAGGAAATTCATGGTGCTCCAGAATCAATCTATAAGATTGGTAAAGGTCTAGTGGACCTCTTACTATTAGCTAATGTTTTCTTTAATGGGAGGTGGAATTCAGTAATGTCAAATTAGTTGACATGGTGACCTAAAAACAATCAACCCATAATTTCCTAAGGAAATACAAAGTCACCTCCCTATTATTGCATGGAGCGTTTTCAAATACCATGAAACACTTATCCATCCAGCTGTTTACAAATTCTTGGTAGGTGCACCAATCCATAAAAATGCAATTATTTGTGACTACAGGGTATGTTCCATTTCTTGGGTCAATAAACAATGTCATCAAATGTTTTTTTTAAACATTAAGATATCTAACTTGGTTTTTTTCTAGACTCATCCTAAACTTTCCAAACATTCTATCCCTAAATAATAATAAAAAGTGTGTTAAGTGGCATTGGGAATTTGCAATAGATGTAACAATGGTATTAGGGATGTGGATAATGAAAGACACATTTGGCTAGTGAAAATACATGGGGGCTTTATAGTATTTCTTAAGTCTTGTATAATGGTTCTTAATGACCTCAACCCTACATCAATTTCAATGTTTTTGTTTCTTGATTTTAGGTTGGTGTTTGGTGATGTTGGGTTTGGTTTTTCTTCAAGTGCATGCTCCATGTTAATTAAGTATGATTAATTTTAATTAAGTATGCTACATTTTAATAAGGGAATTTTTTTAGTCATTTTTTTATACTTAAAAAAAATTATGAAATTTAAAAAAAATCAAATTCAATGAAATATTTACTTGGAACCAATTAATGATCACCTTACTAGAGTCCTACAATGATTTTGAAAATAAATCATAACCTTTTCCAAAATTAACATTATAGGAATGTGTGTGGGCACATTCTTAGGAATGTACAAAAATTAACACATGTTCTTAAGAACATCTAGTTAACACTGAGTTAACAAACTTCATGGTTGTTAGAGGATACATTCTTAGGAATGTAAGCACCTTAACACATGTTCTTAAGAACACCTAGTTAGTTAACAACCTTCATGAGAATTAGATGAATGATGAGGCTTGAAGCTCATGAACAAGTGCATGTTCATGTGTGAACACATTATCATCATCTTCATGCAAATACATTTATATAAAATTTATAATATTATATGTGAAATAATATTAAAATAAGTTTATTCATCAACAACTAGGTTTAATAAACCTAACAAACCATTTAAAAATCTTGTTTCTTCT
>SNQJ01S0251336.1:0-12813 GCA_010110895.2 Picea sitchensis | reverse complement strand
GATCTCGGCCCCTCTTTAGGGATTTTTGGGTTTTTGGGCTATGTAACGGGTATTGGAATGTTGACCCATGTGTTTACCCATGTTTAGTCCCTTTTTGTAATGTATAAATAAGTAGCTAGGTGATGTAAGAAGTAGACCTAGTAGATTGATGGCTGAGTGCTAGTACTGGCTATGTGCAAGAAGATGTGAGTAAGACTTGTAGTGCTAAGTGCAAGTCATCTGTAGTGATTTTTGCGTAGACTGTGTAAGGCTCTATGCCTATATATACTTGGGGAAGGAGGATCTGGCGAAGTGTGTACAAATCTCCTGTCTTATGCGGAGTAGTGTTATGATGCTTTGTGCCTGTAAAATGCTTGACATAAGATAATAAAGAGAAGAAGATTTGGTGGACGTAGCCCCAGGGTGGGGGTGAACCATGTATATCTTTTGTTGTGAATGCTTTGTTCTTTATGGTTGCTCTCTTGTTTATATGATCAAATGATTAGTGCGATGTTAGATGATAGATGAATCTAATATGGTAGCTTAGTGCTGAATAATGTGAATGAATGCTAGATCTGATCTCTATGTGTGTGCTTCGTGCTTAAATCTATTGAATCTGTGTGAATACTGTGATGATTTGTTGTTAGGGTTTAGCTGCTCTGTGAACTAAAGCTGAATACTAATGAACTGTAATAACTAAGTGCTCTGTTAAGGTGTTATAATCAGAGATCTGTGTCCCAGCTAAGGTTGCAGACATTGGAGTCCTGCAACCACCCCTACCTCTACCTTGAGTGATACTTCATCTGCTTTGTAGGTGTTTCCTAAAGGTCCGGTAGTTAGGGTTTTGTTGGTGTGTTGTCATAGCGTTGAACCCTGGGTCTGCCCCTGTGCCAACAAATGGTTCCGTTGCCGGGACCTGAAACTGTGATTGATGGGAATTGAGGAAGAAGAAGATCTGTGCGAAGATCTGACCTTAAACTGTGAAAGCTCCGTGCATAGATATTCTACCCTAGTGCGCAGTACTCTACTTGGATTGTGAATCTCTGTGCTAAGAAGAGAATTTCGATCTGAAGAAAAGAGGTAAGATCTGAACGATTTTGTGCCATGATAGAGGTAAGAATAGTGAAAAGTTTTAGATCTGGAAGCTTTGTGCTCTGCCGAAAGTAAGATAAGTGGAAATTTTTGTTTCAAGAATACGGATCTAGGTATGCTTGATAAATTTTGTCCTAGCCTGAAAACTAGGGCGCAACTAGATGAAATAAGATTTGATATGAATAGATCTGCTAAGAATAGTGAAAGATATGTTATTCCTATGCATAGAAAGAATGTTTGGACTAATAAATGGATGTAGGGTCCTAGAAATACTTTTTTGTAGGTTAGCTACTATGATCCTGGTGCGCAGTATAGGAAAGGATGGTGATCATTTAAAAGAAAACGAGGATTAACCCTTTGTTACAATTGCAGAAGACCGGGACATCTGGCTAAGGAATGTCCTGGTAGAAGATCTAGTTGTCTTTGTTGTAAAGCTATGGATCATGAAGTTTTGGATTTCCCTAGAATGATTGTTAAGCTTGAAATAATGAATATGGAACAAGTAGACCCTAAGAAAGGTCACGAAACTGAGACCATGGAAGAACCCCAGAAGGAATCAAAGACTGTACTATTACAGATGAAAGAAACCCTGGATGACTACCAAGATACTAATCTATCAGAGATCTTAAAAGAGAAAGAGAAAATAGAAGTAAGAATAGGAGACTTCGACATTGACTGTACTCTGGATGAAGAAACACATGTGAATATCATGACAGATAGAACTTGGGAATTTTTAGGAAAGCCTACTATGAAAGATGATAACCCTATGTGGAAGACTTACCCAGATATCTATGAGTGCTCATGGAACTTCGACAGAAGAAGATTTTTAAGTTGTTAAATTTATTGAGAACAATGCCCCATTTTCTATATTACTAGGAAAACCTTGGATTGAAAGGGATCGGGCCAGAAGGAAAGAAGAAGAGGTATCAGAGCAGAAAAAACAAGAATTAAAAGATTTCATGACTAGGAGGATCGCACACTTGATTGAAGAACATGAGAACAGATTGAAGCTATTTAGGACCGTGGATGTCGAAGTTTAAAGAACACAAGAAGACTCACAGATGACTAAAGCACCTACCCTTGATAGAGAACAAGTATTGCCCTTGAATCCTAGGAAAGAATATCAACAGTGCAAAGTTACTATGCCAAAAGGAGATAAGAATAAGAATGGAAAGAGGAATATCGAGACAAAGCTCACTGGAAATAAGGCTAGAAAACTAAGCAAGAAGAGATCAAAGATAGAAAAGTTACAAAAGGTTCCAGAGGGAACTTCGCAAAAGGAAAATTTACAAAATTGAAACTTCTCCAGGATATCGGAACAACGTCACATGGAACTTCACCATGGCGAAGCAATATAGCCATTGGGAACAGTATAATCATTAGACCGATACCCCAAATGGGTAGAACAATATTTATGGTCAAAAATCCCGCCATCAGACCATTGGGACTGCGCCGTAACGAACATAAATGAATTAATGAAGGTATCTTGTTCGTTGGAAAGATCTGTTACATTGTTGTCTACTTATTCCATCAACTATTGCACCGAGAACACTTTTGCGAATTGTATCAGAGAGAACTCATTGTTACCGTGCTATGATTAGTAAGATCGACACTAGTTCTATTGTTTTGCGCACTCATTCATCCATCCGATCTAAGCGTGTATGTCAGACGAGCTCAACGCCTCAGAGAAACTCATCGAAGAAGTTCTCATTGATCTCATGGACGATAAAGTAATGCCTGCAAGTATTCAAGCATTTGATCCGATGCTGATCCATAGGATCACTGGATTAAGTATGCAAGGACCTGACCCATACAACTTCTATCTAGGGAAAGCCACAGATCGCGTGTTAGCACAGAAGATCAAGGATACATACGACGATGTTGAGAAGGGGACGCGAGGATACAAGGTAGCTTCCATCCAGAAAGACGCAGTGCACCTAGCATGCCAATTAATCACAGGAAAGCTAGTAAGGAAGAATAGAACCATGCAGGTCATGGGCTTAGTCGTTGACCTCGTAGGGAAATGCGTGGAAGGCATACAGATGAACTGGGTGAAGTACCTAGTTAATCAGTTGGAATTAGACTGTCGCGAAGCACATGATCAGGGCTACAAGTTCCACTTTAGCTGGCTCCTGATCCTCATCGCATTTGTTGCTTAGAAGATGATGGAAGGTGTGACCTTCCTGAACATTGAGCTGTTCGAGCCGCTTGCTGTGAAGTTTTCCACGCTTTGGTACTCAAGCAACATGGGAAAATAGTGGTAGTCGAACACAGTTTTTCATACGTACTATCTCCATCTGAAGAGGGATATTGAATTTGAACCTTCCATAACATCGAACACCCTACAATAGTTCCGACCCCTCATGAAGTTCCGCTCAGATCGACACTTCATCTATATCACTACGTGAGCCGACGAACATAAGGAGGAGATTCAGTCATACTACAAGCTCACATAAGAGGACCTCGAGGAGATAATTAAGGACTGGTCAAACAAATTCCTTATTCCTACTGACCCTACAGAGATGTCTGATCATGAACTTGACAGCCTGGAGGCTGCTCACAAAGAACATGACACACCTGGAACCAATAGAAGGAAGAAGACCAAAGACATCCAAGACTTAAGCAATGCATCAGAAAAGACTGCTTTAGTATCAACTAGCCGATGGGGGTGATGAAGAAGTAGAAGAGATAAATGGAAATGAAGATGAGTAGAAGCAAGGCAAAGTAACACCACCTAGAGATGAGGCTGATCCCTTGATGAAGAGGAAGTTTTCTCCCTCGAAACTCTCTTCCCGAAAGAAATCCAGAGCCACCTTGACTAAGATGCAGATTGTTCTCACTGCTGATGAATTTGACTTCATCATCGCAGCTGTAAACGATGCCTCGTAGGAAATTTTGTAGAAACAGGAATCCAAGCATGAGGAGATGTATGAAAAAATTGAGGTCGAACTCCGAGGGG
Source organism: Picea sitchensis (assembly GCA_010110895.2). Taxonomy (NCBI): domain Eukaryota; kingdom Viridiplantae; phylum Streptophyta; class Pinopsida; order Pinales; family Pinaceae; genus Picea; species Picea sitchensis. Next base: position 8,783 of record SNQJ01S0251336.1, on the reverse strand, counting down.
TACAACATGCCCTTCAGTCTAGTCACGCAGTGTCCACTGCGCCCCTACCATCGGGAGAACTAGAGTTGGGAGATGAGCCAACCCAACTTCGCCAACTAGATGATGTGACTGAAGCTTTCGTCACCCACAGGAAGAAGCAAATCAATAATTCCAGGCCCTAAAGAAAGTGCAATAAGTACTCGTATAACAACGCCGACTTGCAGAGCAGGAGAAGGTTTCCCTCCAGATAAAGTTTGAAGAGGAGAAATCACAGATTCAACGAGAAAAAGAATAGTTTCTCATAGAGCAACTTGAAGTGAAAGAATCAGTCAACAGAGAACTCCGCTCTTTGACAGGCTTAGAGACAAAGGCAAAATACTGTGTCGAGCATCAAGTAGAACAACTCGCGAAAGCTCTCCATGCAGTTCCTGACACCCCGCAAGATGTGAGAGATCAAAGAGATGCGACCGCTCGAAGCGAAGTTGAGAGAATAAAGGCCCTTGCCATGGAATGTAAGAAACTAACTGATCGCAGTGCCTAGACGTATGAGAGACTCACTGAGAATCAAGAACTGAAGGCACTGGAGTCACAACTCCAGGAGGAGAATAAGCAAGCATAAACAATACAGGCACAGTTGAAGCCCCTGTCAGCTGTTGAAAGGATGAAATGATCCCAAGAGTAGCGCACCACTCAACAAAAAGTCCACACCATTCAAAGAAAATTCATGGAAGTGACTCAGAGGCTCCAACCTGTACAGGATGAGGCTTGCCAACTATTCACAGAGATCAAAGGCTGAGGAGCAGAGCTAGAGGAAGTTGTCACTGCAGCTGAAAAACGCCTAGAGGGACCTATCAACGAAGATGCTATCCAAGAGTTCGCTGAGCAGGAGACCATGGCACAACAACAAGTCGAAGTAGCTCGAGCCAAGCTCGAGGCTTTTGAGGCAGAATTTCCCAGAGCAGAGTGACTCAGGATGAGTCACAAGTGAGTGTTGGGGGCTTGTTGGCCCTTGGCCAAGTTTTGAGGATTCTTGGTCATGTTTGAACTAGTTTTGGGACTTCGATAGGCTGTTGAAGGCAGAGCGCAAGACAAAGCAGAGATCACAGGAGCTCGACCCCTCTTTAGGGATTTTTGGGTTTTTGGTCTATGTAACGGGTATGGGAATGCTGGCCCATGGGTTTACCCATGTTTAGGCCCTTTTTGTAATGTATAAATAATTAGCTAGGTGATGTAAGAAGTAGACCTAGTAGATCGATGGCTAAGTGCTAGTACTGGCTATGTGCAAGAATATCTGATTAAGACTTGCAGAGCTAAGTGCAAGTCATCTGTAGTGATTTGTGCACATACTGTGTAAGGCTCTGTGCCTAGATCTACTTGGGGAAGGAGGATATGGCGAAGTGCACACAGATCTCCTGTCCTATGCAGAGTAGTGTTCTGATGCTTTGTTCCTATAAGATGCTTGACATAAGATAATATAGAGAAGAAGAGTTGGTGGACATAGCCCCAGGGTGGGGGTGAACCACGTATATCACGTGTTGTGAATGCTTTGTGCTTTATGGTTGCTCTCTTGTTTATATGATCAAATGATTAGTGCAATGTTCGATGATAGATGAGTCTAATATGGTAGCTTAGTGCTGAATAATGTGAATGAATGCTAGATTTGATCTCTATGTGTGTGCTTCGTGTTTAAATCTATTGAACCTGTGTGAATACTACGCTAATATGTTGTTAGGGTTTAGCTGCGTTGTGAACTAAATCTGAATACTAATGAATTGTAATAACTAAGTGATCTATTAAGGTGTTATAATCATAGATATGTGTCCCAAATAAGGTTACAGATACTAGAGTTCTGCAACCACCCCTGCCTCTACCTCGGGTGAGACTTCATCTGCTTCACAGGTGTTGCCAAAAGGGCTGATAGTTAGGGTTTTTTTGGTGCACTGTTGTAGCGTTGAACACTGGGTCTGCCCCTGTGCTAACAATACACAAGTTGTAGTGAGGTGAATCATGTACATCTGTACATGGTTTCTGGGTAGGAGCAGGTCTATAAAGGATGACGTCAACAACAATACAAGAGACATCAACAAGCCATATATGTGGTCTGCAACGTATTTGTGGGCAAAGGAAATTTTCAGGGATTTTTTGGTTTTGAGAGGACAAGGTTTTCCTCAGATTTTGGTGTAATTGTGATAGATGGGAGTGATGGTTTTTCCCCCGAAATTTTTGAATTTGAAAAGAGTTACATAATAGAAATTTGTGTCTCACGTGTGTTGATGATTCATCCATGATCTTGTTATTTCCATTGCATATATTTTCAGTCAATTATTTTCAATGTAAAATTGTTCAATGATAACAACTAGGGTTTACTATTAGTTCACTAGGAAACAATTTTCAGATATGAAAATTAGTCACATAGAGTTGCATGTGAAAATTGACATATCATTGTGAGCTTTCTCCATGTGAGAGTTGTTGATATGTGAAGCAGAGTTGTTGAAGAATTCAACATGAATGATGGATACTACATGGAAATAATGTGTTGTTGTGAGCATTTGCAACTCACTTATATGTAGAGGCATTGTTGAAAGCACTCAAACATACAATTTGGTGATGAAGGGGCCAATAGAAGCGTCCAAAAAATAACCAAGGAGCCAAGTCAGATCCCAAATGCATGTGGTGTGGCAAAATTATCCTTAACTTCAACCAATTCACCGAGGCAACTCAATGGTGTGTCCTATTCTTTTCTTTAACAAATGTTGGCAGAGAGAATGACCTAGAGAAACAAGATCAGGTGATCTTAGGAAATTGATGGAGTTCAAGTTGAGGAGTTCAATTGGAAACCTACATTGGAAAACGCTAAGGAGATTTAGCTAGGGCACTTTCAATGTGAAGATCAAGTCCCTAGATGGTGAAACTAGTGCCTCATACTCCAATTTGAGGAAAGCTAAAGGAAATAGGCATATATGCAAGCATAAGATGAATGGATTAGGAATTCACATTGTACATCAACACTTGGGGATGAAGATTATAGTGAACTAAAGTGACTTGAGCCACTTGTCTTGCAACATTTCCCTATGGTTGGATTAAGCATATGAAAGGAAACAAAGTTATTGGATTCTGGAGCAGTTAGTGTTGGTATATTTTTTTGGCACACACCATTGGATATCATCCTAGGAAAATGTAGAATGTTTTCTTACCACTCTTTCAACGTGGATACACGATCAACAAAGTATTTTAGCAGAAAGGAAGAAGGATCCGGGGATTGGTGGTTTGTCATCACATTAGTCCATGCTATATTCCATTTTCTTTGAGATGAGAGAGACGCAAATTTTGTGCACTCAACATTTCTCTATGACATGTTGCTTCATGATACACCCTTGGGAATTATCACTCAGAAGACCAATATCATGAATCTTGTGAGATGAAATGGTGCTTCCCTTTATTATGGATTAAAATTTTGGCTTCTTGGGATCCCATACTACAAAATAAATCAAATGGAGAGGTACCAAGCATCACTTGGAGGACAAAGATGATGGTAAGAATTGGTACGACATGTGAACAAATTGATAAATGCAACCTAGTTCTCCCCTGCTCTCCGTAGCAATTCATGGAGAAATGCTTATATTTGAGTAGAAAAGGATCTCTTGATATTGTTGGTAGGAAAATCATCGAAGCTATAAATATTATAGCTTCAGAACCCAAAAGTGTTAAAGGTGACTTTGTTGTCGAGGTTGGAAGGACCGTTATACATTGCAGTGATGCATTGAAAGTGCAAAGAAGGAAATAACACTTTGTTTTTTCAATGGTGTTGTGAACTAGAAAAACAACTTGCATTCTTGGATTTATGAATAAATTATGATCCAAAATCCTATGTAACTTGTGGTTGAATTTTATTTTATATTTAATGTTGTTTGAACTCACCTAAGATTCATTGTAGATCAAATGGGTAGGTTCCTTTGTGGATTTTTTTTAAGAATACAAGTCTCCATAATGGAGTGGCTCTATGGTAAAATGGTAGAGTTATTGCATGAGGCCAAGAGATGAAAGTGAAAGAAAATGGCAGTAATACTTAGCCGATGTAACTTACCAAGATTGCATCTGACATTGGTCTTCCCTCTCACCAAAGAATTCAAACAAGTAAGTTCATATTACATTAAGCTAATAGTTTGATTGTCACTCAACACCTGTTTAGATTCATATTAAACCTAAACATAATAGAAAGGAAGAACATCAAGGATAACGAGAAACAAACCACAAAGGATTTTGCAAGAGCTTCAATATTTGGTAGCTTGATGACCAGAGGCTCAAAAGGAATCTATTGAAGCCCTAAAAAGACCATAAGAATACCTAAAACTATTGAAGCTTTAAAAGTGAAGAGAGAGGATTAGATAAAATCTCAGAGAGAATGTCCAAGGTGAATAAGCACCATAAATACCAAAAGACTAGGTTCAGAGAAAGATACAACCTAGGTGAGGTCTCTAGCAAGGTGAGAAATAATTGCTAAGGAATAAGAGGAATATTGAGGCCTAAAGTTAAAGAGAGAGTAGAAGATGATCACATTGAGGCTCAAAGGAAGGTATAAAAGATTGAGAAAGAACATGGATAGAAAAATGAAGGGCCTAGTAGAAGGAAAATTCCACAAAAAGGTGAAAGAATATGGATTCCTAGACATGAACAAAAGAAGCAAAAGGCAAGGGCATATTGGAGAGAAAAGAGGAAAGGATGGTGAAAGATGAAGTAGTGAAGAAAATGGCACATGAAAATGGAAAAAAGAATGAAACAATGGAAGAAAAGCATAAAAAAAGGAACAAATTTTGACACAACAAAAGAAAGAAGGAAGACACAAAGCAGAAGCAATAAAAATGATTCAAAGAAAGGTAAGAATAAATAGTATCGTGTGTTGATGCAGATGTAGTAAATCTATGAAGAGTAACATCCCTAAGAAGGTTACTATTCCTCCTTGATATTGTCTTTGATGGAAAGAAAATGGTCTTAGTCATATGTTTGTACAAGGGCTAGATTAGCCTGAAATGAAATTATATGTACTTGATGAGGTAAGAATACCTGATAATTTGAATGTTGTAAGGCTTGTGGCTAGTCGAAACCACTAATGTAATGAACGGTTTGTGAAACCACTTGTCATGAGAGAGAACTTGTTGAAGGAAATGAATATTTGCTGAGTCAGGAGGAGAAGCTTGACCATGGGAAAAACCATATATTTGAGGCAGTTCACAATTGCTAGAAACGCTGATTTGAGACGACTAGGGAGATTACAAGTCATGAAAAAGGGACTTGTGTGGAATTTTTTTTTGTAAAATAGAAGTTTGTGAGATGATAGCTAGATCCAGATCAAGAGTGGGTCAAGTCATGAGAAAGAGACTTGTGTGGTTTAAGAAAAGCAAACAGTGAAATGAAAGTTTGTAAGATGGTAGCTAGAGCCAAAGGAAGGGTGGGTCAGAGGAACCAAGATACTAGCATTGATGAACTCATGAACATGAGCCCATGAAGAATTCCTGCGTTCCTTAGTAGTTTGATGTAGGTGCATTGATCGTCAAAGGTTCATAAGCGTGTGAGGGAATGAAAATGTTAAAGAATAGTTGATGAACCATGTACGAGAAAAGGTTTTCCTAGAGAATTGACAAATACAACAGATAACGACACATGTATTCCGATGGATGGTAACTTTTTTTATATGAACTTAAACAATGGTTATGTTTGAAGGTACATGAAGATGAATGAAGATGAAGACAAAAGACCAAAAGACTAAAGATGAAGACGAAGAAGATGAAGATGAGACCAATTCAAAGGACTAAGTGAAGAAGAGAAATAAATGGATCACAAGTGTTTGTTAAGGGAAAGTATGAAGGAATAAAGCTTACATGTGATCATGAATAATGTCTAAATAATATGATAGGATTGTAATGATGTATACTAATTATTGAAGTCTATGTGAGAGTGAGAGATGAGGAGAAATGAGAGAAGTTAGGGATGGAGATCTATTGAGAGATTCTTGGAGATATTATGGAGAGAGTTATGGAGATACTTATGCATTTGGTTTGAACATAATATCTAATTTTGACATAGTTGTTATGGTCACCTATAGTTATATAAAGGGACCATTTGTACAATAGAAACACACACGAGAACAATTATTTTTAATATAAATTCCCTTTTGAGGGTTTCTTGAGCATATAATTTCCAGTGTCCCTTACTTTGTATATGTGTTTGTATTTTCCATTGCACCATTAAACTTGATAATTTCCTTTTCTATGTGCAATATAATAAAATGTATTAATTATACAACCAATAAAGGATTAAATTTTTTTTTTCACACAACTAGGGCCAACTTACAATTATGAATGAAATTCTATCCCTAAATAATAGTTCAAAATATCAAAGACTTCACTTTATTAAATAAGATTTATTCTGTATCTAACTCAGATTGATCTACTCATCAAGATCAAAATGTATGCCCAATCCTTCACAATCATTGAAATGACTATTAGAGTAAATTTGGGGTCTAAATGCCCCCCCCAAAGGAAAATATTAAAACATTAAATGTGTATGCTACATCACACTAATCATATGCCCTGTCACACTAAGTTAGAGGTGTTATCTAGTGAAAGTTAATCTACATTGTCTCATTAATGATAGTTTCTAAATAAGTTAGGTTAGTATAGAGTTGTGAGATGAAAGTTAAAAATAATAATTAAAGGTTTATATTCTCATGCACTCATAATAAATGATATAATATTATGTAATATTGTTACATGTGTTTCCTCCTAAGAGGTCACAAGTTCAAATCCAGAGGGGGGTAGGCTATGTATACCTTTGTAGAATTGGCAGTCAAATCATTGTGTGGAGGGGGTCTCATACTCCAATTTGGTGTCTGGCTTGGTTGTGACCTTATATATATATATAATCATGGAGAAAGATAAAATAGATCCAAAATATTTTTATAAGTTATAATCTCAAAATTAAGGGCAATACACCCTATCCTATCCTATCCTATCCTCCTCATAGAAGCAAGCCTTTCATCCATTGAGAGCATTGCTATGATTAGATACCTAACGTACAAGAAAAAGATAAACAACATGGATGACAAGAGACTCCCCAAAATTGCTTCAAACTCTAGCCAAAACCACGGGCTCAAGCGAGGATGGCATAAAGATGTAAAATATTGGTTAAATAATTGGGGAATACAAAAAGAAGCCATCATGCAAAATATCAATAATATTACAAATAATATCACTTCTAAATTTAAGGATAATATGTGGCATGATAAAGAATTAGTGGATAAAAGGAAATTAAGATACTACAAGGAGGTAGTTGAACCCTAATTTCAAAGATCTTAGCCTTCCATTTTGAGAAGTGAAAAGAAGAAAATCAACATTGCTAAAATAAGAACAAACTCTCATGAGCTACATAGTGAAAGTGGGCGTTGGAAAACTCCCAAAACACCGCGAGACGAAAGAATCTGCCATCTTTGTGACACTAAGTGGGTAGAATATGAAAAAGAATTCCTCTTATATTTCCCTACATATACCCATATTAGATTCCAATTTAAAAATATTTGTCATAATATAGACCTTCCTCACCTCGCAAGTCATCAAAACTATGGTGATGTTGGAACGCTTCTCTCAATACTTTTTGAACATAAAAATACGATTTTAAAGAAATCGAAGTAATCTCTTACATTATTAAGGTATGATAGACCAATTGGTATTATTGAATGTTAACCGTCATCATCTTCATCACACACACACACACACACACACACACACACACACACACACACACACACACACAATTTCCCCGAAAGGCGCTTTATACAATCCAATATGAGGGAGATGTGTAATTCCTTCTGTACTCAATATGGAGTTGACACGTGGCATTTAAATTTTTTATTAACAACAAAGAATATTTCAATGTTGGCCATACATAAAATATTTCAATATCCATCTTCAGTAAGAGAAAAATTCATTATTCAAATGATACGTTCTTTTGTTCTTTTTACTCATTTTTAGGGAGACACCAAATTGGTGTATGAGACCGCCTCCGCCAAATGATTTGACTAGTAAAGTCTACAGAGGTATACATACCCTACCCCCCTTTGGATTTGAACTTGGTGAGGGAGATTTGTAATTCCTTCAATGTTTAATATGGAGCTTACATGTGGAATTTTAAATAATATTAATAACAAAAAAACATTTTAACATGGAATGTGTGCGATAAATAAAATATTTTTCATATATATATATATTGAAAATATAAAAGTTTTCTTATGGTTAAAACATTTGAATGGTGCATTCTTGAGTTGAAACCTGACACACACACACACACACACACACATAGAATGAGCGTAAATCCATCTTAACTCTAGATCTATCATGAGCCGAGAGGCATCAAATCATCCCTTGAGGTGCAAAACTTTTTTTAAGGAAAAACACTTGATGAAAGATTTGCAACTCAAGGGATTTGATGCCTCTAGTAGCATGATATATTTGGAGTTAAGATGGATCTAAGCTGGTTATATATAATTTGATGTTAGTTATATATTAATTTGTTATTATAGATAATTTGATAGAGTAAATTTAGGGTCTAAAATGGACCTTTTAAGGAAAATATTAAAACAGTAAATGCATATGCTACATCACACTAATCATATGCCATGTCACACTAAGTTAGAGGTATTATCTAGTGAGATTGAATCTAGGTTGTCCCATTAATAATAGTTGCTAAATAAATTGGGTTAGTATAGAGTTGCCATATAAAAATTAAAGGTTTATATTCTTATACACACACAC
>SNQJ01S0251333.1:0-12813 GCA_010110895.2 Picea sitchensis | reverse complement strand
AAACCACCATAATGATATAATATGCTCCATGTCCATAAAAAATGCAACTAAGGGTGATCAACTAGGCAAGGACATGTAAGAAGACCACCAAGCAACAACCATAATCACCATCCAACTAAGGAGAAGTAAGACTTCCCCAACCAAAGATCTCCATCAAATGATATAATTCTTTGAAGAGAAGGGGCTCCATGAAGATGAATTCCCCAAGTCATTCCAATTCTCCAAGAGTAACAACAATAAATCTCCATCAGTGTGATGAAAATCACAAGATGTAACCTCATGCAATATAAGTTGTAATAGGTGGTTTACCAAGAACATGGAAGGGACTTAACTATCTATTTATGGTAGTCGATAGGTTTAGCAAGATGTGAATTCTCATGCATTGTAAAAACACCATCAATGGACAATATTCAACATACATGTTCTTTGAAAAGGTATGAGTGAACTTTGGGATACCAAGGAACATCATCTCAAATACAGATACTAGATTTCTCGTTCCTTTTGGACTACACTTTGGGGGAATAAGGACAAAAAGTTGAAGAGATACACATCTTTCCATCCACATGCAAATGAGAATACATAAGTAGTGAATGGGACATTGGCTCATATTTTTAGGGGTTACATTCAAAATCATCCAAGGACCTGGGATAAAAATTTAATTTATATTCAACACTTTTATAATAGAGCAGTCCATACTTCTACCAGTAAGTCCCATTTTGAAACTTGATTTGGGTATTTGCCACCTTTTCCCTTCAATGTTGTCTATGTACAACAAGGAGTGAGGGAAGAATCCATAGGAGAAGCACTGAAGGATGAAAATTTAGTTGGTAAGATTAGGCATATCCATTTCCAAGTACAAGAGACTGTGAATAAGTCATAGGAAAAGTACAAGGCTCAACATGATCAACATAAGAATGAGAAAACATTCAAGGTGGGAAATAAATTTTGGTTGAATCTAAACAAAGAAATACTATAGGGTCCTAGTAAGAAGATCAAGGCTCTGTAGTATGGTCCTTTTGAAGTGTTGGATAACGTGGGTGATAATGCCTACAGACTCAGTCTACCCCCATATATGTGTATTTACATAGTACTGAATGTGGAGAATCTAAAACTATGTGAGAATTCTATGTTGGACCAAGAAACTAATGATAAATTCTTACTTACCAAAGGAATTAGCACCAGAAGCTCAAACAGAGTTAGAAAAATATATTTTTTTTTCAAAATAAGTCTAGAATAGCCAGATGAGGGAAATTTGAACTTTGAAAGGTTGGATTGAGGACAATTTCCAATAAAGGCCAAATGGTACTCTAGGGAGAAGGTAAAGGAAAAAATTCCTCACCTCCAACAAAATATTTTGGGTTACCAAAAGCCTCCTTGAATGGGGAAGTATGATTTGGAATGGATCATTATATAATTTTTCATCATTTTGGTACTTTTTGGGTGGGCAAATTGGGGCTATTGGCTTGCAGGGTCCATTTTATGGGTAGATCCCATTTTGTTGATTTCGGGTCCAAAAATTTCATAAGCTCCTTTGAAGCCTTAAACAACCATTTTTGGTCCAAAATTTTACAAATGAAGTTACTGATCTCTCAAAGTTATTCTATACATTAAGAGCATTCAGTGCAAAAATCACCTTAATCAGAGTTCACATATCCTATTGGCCACCATCGTATCAAGTGGATTCCACATTAGTCACATTACTCACACATATGGAGGTAGTCACATGTGGACTTTTAAGAATATTTTAAGGGTCCAAAACCATAACCCTAATTGAGAGTTGAGGCATGGAAAAACCCTAACCCTAACCTTAGACAACAATCAAGCTATGTTAAAATTTGGATCGCTAGGAAATGAAGGGGTTCTCTTATTGTATTGTTTATTGTTCTATATTTGAGCACAAAATCTCAAAGTGGGATATTAAAGTAGAACATAGAAAGTAGAATATCATGCAGTATCTATGCTGATCATAATGTGCATTGCAACTCCACAGTGAGTGCCCCTCTCTTTTCATTTGCATTTCATAACTAAGAAGAAAAGAGAAAAGCATAGGCCTCACCTTCTAGGTAGGTTTTTCCCATATTGGGTTTTCTCAAGGTACATCTTGTGTTCATTGTGTGGATGGTGTGTTATTTGCTTAGTTTTTCTCATTTAAGTTTTAGTTATATTAGTATTTTCATGGATTAAGATTGTAATTTAAATCCAACTTGTAAGATCTATTGTGAAGAAATGTTCTAGTGTTAGGGACCTAACCTCCCTAACCCCTCACGTATGTAGAATAATATATTTTCCATGTAATAAAGGTCGATATTAATAAATAAGGCCTAGTTAATAAGGTGAAACAGTCTAATGTAAGAAGACCTAATAGAAGCTTTCGCTTCTAGAAAGATATTCCTCTAGATCGTTCTTTTGGTAAATAGATTTAGTATAAATAGGAGTCAAGGGAATGATAAGTCTTTGTCTTGAGAATTTTTGTAATAGAGCATTGTTCAGATGGAGGTTTTCCCCTCGAAGAGGCAAGTGAACATTACTCCCATTTCAATAAGGTTATCATTTTGGTGTGCTATTCTCTATATTCTGTTGTTCCATTGGTAATTTCTGTGATATTCCAATTTCTACTCAATATAACATAACCAGGTGCATAACAAGTGGTATCAAAGCACTTTCCTTGGCATGAATTGTGGGTTAATTTTTTTCCGAGACATGTGCCAACATATTTAAACTGTAGTGATCTATCGTTCAACGCATAAATCTATGGTCGGGGAAGCATGCACGCAAGAAATACAAGAGGTTTTTAAGCTCACATTGTTGGACACCCTTGTAACCCCTGTTGGTGCCCTTTCGAGTGGTAGCGTATTAGACATCACTTTTATATGATCTTTCTCTTCCAAGTATATCTAATATATCGGGATCCCCCCTAGGTATCCTGAAACCAATTGTAGATCAACCGATCGATTGCCTGACTGTTATAGTGCCTCCGAGAAAAAAACTTGGGAAGATACTCTCTAGTACCTGGGTAATAGGGTAGTACAGATAAGGGTACGATCTAGCCTACTTAGTTGGTTCCCTGAGATATTGGTTCGAGTACTACTATTCAACCTTGCACATATATCAGAGAGCCATAGCATAGGGAAAACCCTTGTCTGTAGGAACTTTGAAAAACCTAACCCTTGGGACAAAAACAAAATAGGAAAGGAATAGACAAGACCTATTGTCATGCAACCTTGCCTCGTGCATTATGGTTGTGAAATTAATACACATTTTTTACTATTAAGAATTTGGGCATTTCGACACTTCAATATTATTCATATTGGAATTACCACCAGACTACAGTTGATATGTCTTCATGGTTCACCCTAGACTTGGTTGGAAGCTACTAAATGGGTCGAGGAAGCACAATAAGTAGTCTCATCCCAAACCCGAAAACACCCTTTATTCCTCTCCCTAAACCCACCCTTCCCACCCCTCCTGTCACTCCCCTCAAGATCTATAAATTGACTTGGGCTGAAATGGTTGAAAGTCAACTTAAGCCTCTTTGTTATAATTGTGATGAAAATTATTTTCTCAGGCACAAGTGTAAGGAAAAAATTATTTTTATGGCTATGCTTGAGTATTTTTTTGAAGAAGGGGCATATTCTTCCCTTGTACCTGAGATACCCCCACTAGTTGATCTTAATACACCCTATGATCCACAAGAAGTTGAACCACTCATTTCCCTGAATGCACTCACTGGTTTCTTTGCTCCCTAAACCCTCAAGTTAATTGGCTACATTAAGCACCAAAAATTCATAATTATCATTGACAGTGGAATCACCCATAATTTTATTCATCGCCGCATTACCCAAGAAGTCAATTTCTATGTCCATCCAGTTAATAATTTACAAATCGTGATTTCCAATGGGGGTTCCATGAAATGTGGAGGGCGTTGCGAAAATGTGTGCCTACAAATTGGTCAGTACCATCTAAAATATCATATGTTTTCTATTGACATGGAAAATTGTGACATTGTACTTGGTGTTGAATGGTGATGCAATCTCGTCCCTATCACCATGGATTTCTAGAAATTAACCATGCAATTCCAGCAGAAGGACCAACAACACTAGTTCTAAGACATCATCGCAGGTTCACCAGAGATCATCAGTTCCCACTAAATGGAAAAGATCCCTGGAAAAGGTCATTCATTCATTATTGACCAACTTCATTTCATTCAGGAGGTTGAAACACCCTTTGTCCATCCTGACCTCCAATATATCCTCTCCCAACACCAAGCTATGTTTCAAACACCCCACGGTGTCCATGATCATTCCATTCCTCTAGTTTTGGGAAATATTCCCCCAAATTTTTTCCCTTATCATCATCCCTTCGCCCATAAGAATGAAATTGAGAAGATTGTTCAAGAATTGCTAGAATCTAGTGTCATCTTCCCCAGTACCAGCCCCTATTATTCTCTAGTAGTCATGACACTCAAGAAAGAAGGTACTTGGCGCATGTGTCCTGATTTTTGTGCCCTCAAAAAAATCACAATCCAAGACAAATTTCACATTCATGTCATTGATGACCTTTTGGATGAACTGAGTGGTGCTCAATATTTTATCAAACTTGATCTTCATTCTGGCTACCATGAGATTCGTATGAAAGAAGAAGACATTCCCAAGATTGCATTAAAAAATAATGAGAGTCACTATGAGTTCTTGGTTATTCCATTCGACCTTTATAATGCTCCCTCCACTTTTCAAAGTCTCATGAATCATGTCTTTCATCCTTTCCTCCATCATTTTGTCTTGGTTTTCTTTAATGATATTCTCATCTATAGAAAAACTTGGCAAGCCCATCTTACCCATGCAGATCAAGTTCTGCAGCTACTATCTTAGCATAAACATTTTCTTAAGTAGTCTAAATGTGTTTTTGGACCCTCTGAAGTTGAGTACCTGGGACATATTATCAACAAGGATGGTTTTAGGGTGGATCCAAAGAAAATTGAATCTATGCAGGATTGGTCGCGCCCGAAAAATCTTAAAAATTTTCGTGGCTTCCTAGGTCTGGCGAGCTATTATCACAAGTTTGTTCAGAATTATGGTAAAATTACAGCTCCCCTCACAATCCTCCTTAAAAATAATTCTTTTAGTTAGACTCCCGCAGTCGACTATTCCTTCCAAGCTTTTAAAGCGACTATGTGCACTACTCATGTTTTGGCTCTCCTTGACTTCAACAAGACCTCTATATTGGAATGTGACGCCTCAGGGAAAGACATTGGGTATGTCCTCATGCAATATGGTCAACCTTTGGATTTCACCAGCAAACAATTTTTCGAGCACTATTATTGGGCTAATCCACCTATGAAAAGGAATTGTTTGCTATTCTTAATGATGTGGATCTATGTTGTCCTTATCTCTTAGGGAAACACTTCCAAATTAAAATTGATCATAAAAGCCTCAAGTATTTTCTGGAGCAACGAATTTCTTCCCCGAAGAAACAAAAATGGGTAACCAAGCTATTTGGATATGATTATGAGACCTTATTCAAAAAAGGAAAATAAAATGTGGTGGTTGATGCCATTTCAAGGAAATATGAAGAAGGTGGGTCCCTTTTTTTCCCTCTCATTCATTGTCGCATGTTAGCTTTAGGAGGTTCACCAAGAATGGTTGCAAGACCCCAAACTTTCCAGAACGATCCAAACATTGCAGTAGGATCCTCAAGCTTCTCAAGGTACTCATGGCACCATGATGAGCTTCGTTATAAATGTATTTTGTATTTAATCAAATAGTCAAACCTTAAATCCACCGTGCTCTCTGAGATTCATGCTTCACCTACAAATGGGCATTCTGGTTTTACCAAAACCTATGAATGAGTCAAACGTTATTTTCTCTAGGATGGTATGAAACATGACATCCTTAACTTTGTGGCTGAGTGTGATACATGTCAATGCAATAAGGGTGAGACAGTCAAAGCTCCGGGCACATTCTAACCGCTTCTATTTCCACCTACTATTTGGACATATATTTATATGGACTTCTTGTTGGATTACCTAAATTAGGAAATAAGTTAGTCATTATGGTAATAATGGATTGTCTTTCCAAATATGCTCATTTTTGTGTTCTTCAACACTCATTCACAACATCCACTATGGCTAAATTTTTTATGGATAATATCTTCAAACTCCATGGTATTCCTCATTCTATTGTTTCAGACCATGATTCAAATTTTACCAGCACTTTCTAGAAAACATTGTTCGGACTCCAGGGAACCCAATTGCATCTCAGAACAACATATCATCCTCAGAATAATGGAAAAATTGAAGAAGTCAACAAGTGTTTATAAACCTATTTGAGGTGTTTTGCATTCAACAGAAAAAATCAATGGGTTCAATGGTTACCCCTCGTTGAATGGTTGTACAACACTTCTTACCATACTTCCACTCGCATGACTCCCTTTGAAGAAGCCTATGGAAAAAATCCACCCTTTGTTCTATCATACATTTCTGGTGTCTCCAAGGTTCAACAGGTGTATCAAACTCTTACAGTCCGAATGGCCATTCTCTGTACTCTCAAATAAAATTTGGTCATGGCTCAGAATCGCATGAAACAACAAACATATTAGGGTCGTTCTGAATGTGAATTTGTTGAATGGGACCATGTGTTTCTTTTTCTTCAAACTTATAAGAATACTTCACTCAAAGCCCAACACTGTGAGAAACTTTCCCCCAAATTTTATGGTCCTTATCGTATTCTCAAGAGAGTGGGGCCAATGGACTACCAATTAGAGTTGCCCAATCACTCTAAGCTCCATCCTATTTTTCATGTTTCCTGCTTATATAAAGTGCTCGACACTAGGTGCCAAACTCATACCAATCTATTAGATATTATTTTTGGGATTAACTGCGTAGTGTAAGTCATTAATCTATGACCCATATTCATGAGTATTAGTCTCAACTAACCAATAATTCTCATGATTTGAATAGTCCACTTAGCACTCATTGCATCGGGTGATGCTAACATGGGTGAAGAAATGGGATTGAAGCCAATGAAACATAGAATCAATCATCACTTCCGGGGATTGCACCCGGTAACCAGGACTTCCCAGGTGGTCACCCATCCCAAGATGCCTCTGGCTCAAGCGCGCTTAACTGTGGAAATTTCCCCACAATCAAGCCCACTTAGCTTGCTAACTGTGGAAATGATTTACACTACGCAGTTAATCCCAAAAATAATATCTAATATCTTGCACTGTGGAAGCCCCTATATATTCATACCAATCTACCTGATTTGGATGAATAATGTTCCATTTGGTTACAACCACAAGTAGTCTTGGACCAGCGTGAGCATCGTCTCCACCAATGCACTACTAAGGAAGTTTTAGTTTAATAGAAGGACACACAACCATAAGATGGCACTTGGGAAACGACTACCATTCTGCAACAATTTTCTCATCTCAAGCCTTGAGAACAAGGTTGTTTTTAAGGGGGAGGGCATGTTAGGGACCTAACCTCCCTAACCCATCACGTAGGTAGAATAATATATTTTCCATGTAATAAAGGTTGATGGGCTTTCGCAGTGCAACATATTAGATATGGGTCATAGATTAATGACTTACACTACGCAGTTAATCCCGAAATTGATATCTAATAAAGGTTGATGTTAATAAATAAGGCATAATTAATAAGGTGAATAAGTAAAATGTAAGAATACATAATATAAGTTTTTTCTACTAGAAACCTCTTCCTCTTGATTGTTCTTTTGGTAGACAGATTTAGTATAAATAGGAGTCGATGGCATGAGAAGTCTTTGTCTTGATAATTATTGTAATAGAGTGTTTCTATGCTAGAGGTTTCCCCCTCAAAGAGACAAGTGAACATTGCTCCCATTTCAATAAAGGTACCATTTTGGTGTGCTATTCTCTATATTATGTTGTTATGTTGGTAATTTCAGTGATATTCCTATTTCTGCTCAATATAACATAACCAGGTGCAAAACATCTAGTGGAATATCCATGGTAGTTTATAAATCAACACTCGTAATATGTAATGGAAAGTATTGATGAAGCTCACTAGGGTAGTTAGGGTTTTGGCATAGTCAAGAATAATCATTATGCATTGAATAAGTAGTCCTTTAGGGATATAAGCAGAGGTTAACGAATCAATCAAGTAATCAATCCATTGGTTTTTCTTGGGTTAGTGTTGAGACATCTATATTGTAGTTGCAAAATAGAGTTTTGTATTACTATTATGTTAATATTATGAATCAATTTTCTTCCTCTTATAGAAGTGAATATGTATTGGATATAGATGTTACAATGAAGTAATGGAAACCCATTTTATTTTTAAATTGTGTCTTGTCTATTTAATATTTAATATTTAATATGGATGATTGGTATGTTGAAATAGTTCCTTTTCTTATTAGAAAAAAATTGTTCCCTATTATGAATATGCATATGATATGAGTATTATAACATTATGAAATAATATAATATGCATATGATATGAGAATTATAACATTATGAAATAATAGCATAGATTATGTTATGAAGGTAAATAATACCAAAACTTTGGATAACAAATATTCCTTGGACACCTAAGGAGAACTAGTATTCAAATAAATCCAACAAGCTTACATTAAACATTTTAACATAATTCATCTTCAAAACTAACACAAAGTATTATGTGTTGATTAAGGTTGGTTGTCATTGATGTCAACCCTTGAAGAAAGCCCTGTAGCACAAAGGTTGGGTAATGAACCCAATATTGTTTGATGTAAAGATGAATCGTTGTTGTCTTGTCATGGTTGATAATAAGTAGAAATGGATGAACTCCAAATTGGTCCCCTTATGGTGAAATCCCTCATGGGAAGACGCTTTGCGGATTGAGTTATCCTAGAAGTATGGTTAGAGAACCTATGCTTATTTGTGGAATAATGAGATGAATTCCAGTGAATTTGACAGTGGAACTATCCTAGATGGATAGTGTTTGTACTTGACACATGTTTGTTACAGGTTGGTGCATGGTTGATGCACTTGTTTATGGTACAGGTTGATTACAATTTGAGGTACAGGATGATGCATGGTTCAGGTTTTTTGGTACATGTTTACAACGGTATATCTCACACTGATAGTGTGACAGTGGTTCCATCATTCTACTTCTACTTTAGGGTGGTTGGAAGGGGCAAGGACAGGTGGTTGTAGCCACCTTCCAGTTGTAGCCAGAGAACATAAGGGGTTGTAGCCTCCTTCTGGTTGTAGCCATAGAATTGGGAGTTGGAGCTTCCCTCAAGTTGTAGCCTGAGAAACTAGGGGGTTGGAGCCTCCTTCCAGTTGTAGCTGGAAAACAAAGGAGGTTGGTGCTTCCAATGAATGTAATTCTTCAGGACATATAAGATAAAGCATTTTGTGGTTTTCTCTCAATTTGGGTTTCCACGTAAAACACTGGTGTATTGTGTATGTGTGTGATTGTTCATTTCTTATTTCTCATTATTGGATAATAATTCTACATTGATATAACACTTGGATTATTTGGGGAAAAAGGATTATAATTATGCTATTACTGATTCACCCCCCTCTCAGTAATCCAACAATTGGTATTAGAGAAGGTTCCTTTAGAAATCAGTTTAACCACTAAAAGGTAGATCCCTCTCAGTAATCCAACAATTGGTATTAGAGCAGGTTCCTTCAGAAATCATTTTAACCACTGAAAGGTAGATCATGGAGACTACCAACTCATATAAAAATGGAATACCACACTTTGATGGACATAAGTATGATTTTTGGAGCATAAGGATGAAGACATATGTACAAGCACATGGGTTTGAAATTTGGCAATCAATTGTAGATGGATACACAGTAATAGCAGTTCCATAAACAAATGAGAAAGCAGTGAAACTTGGTCAGAATAATTCCAAAGCTACAAATGCACTTTTGAATGGTCTCAATGAAATAGTATTCACCAAAGTTGCACATTGTAAATCCGCCAAAGATATTTGGGACAAGCTTCGAAATATTTATGAAGGAGATATAAAAGTCAAAGCAACAAAACTTCAAACTTACAGAGGTCAGTTCGAACAACTAAAAATGAAGGAAGATGAGAATATTGCAGCCTACTTCTTAAGAGTTGACGAAACAGTGAATGCACTCATAGGATTGGGAGAAGAAATCGAAGAATATGTAATTGTTCGAAATGTACTAATATCTCTTCCTATGAGATTCAACCCTAATATATCAACACTAGAAGAAAGATCAGATCTGAACTTAATAAGCATGGACGGACTGCATGGAATCTTCACAGCATATGAAATGAGAACTGAACAGGAAAATCCAGATGTAAAAGAAGCAGCCTTCAAAGCATCCAAAAGATCAAAGAAAAATAAAAAGGAACAAGAAGAATATAACAGCAGCAATGACGCCTCTAAAGATGATGAAGAAGTGGCCAACTTTGTCAAAAGACTGAACAAGGGAACCAAGGGTAGGTATAGAGGCAAGCTTCATTTAATTTGTTTTAATTGTGATGGTATTGGTCATTTTGCTAACAAATGTCCTCATAAGAAAAAGAGAAATGATGAAGGTTACTCAAAAGGCAAACACACATATAAAGGAAAAACAATTACAAAGAAAGATTTCAAGAAAATCTTATGCATCAAAGAAGACATCTCATCATCAGATGAAGATGAAATCAGTGACAGTGAGACAGGAAGAGTTCTATTCATGGTAGTAAAAGATTCTGACAAAGAAGACTCTGAAGAAGAATATGAAGAAGCCGAAGAAGGATATGAAGAAGTCGAAGACAAAATTGAAGAGGCATAAGTTGACTATCGAGAAGAATTAATGTGTTCCATAGAAGTTATCATAAGAGAAAACAAAAAAAACAAGAAACTACAAGCAGAACTAGACAAGAAAAAAGACACTCGAGAACTAGAACAAATGATCACAAGATTGAAGGTTCAAATAGAAGAAGATAAAAGAATTGAAGAAACACTCAAAGAATAACTAGAACAAAAGGACAAGATCATTGGAAACTTGGAAGCAGAGATTGTCACACTAAGAAAGGATATTCAAAAGAAAAATATGAAAAATAGCTCAAAAGTTCTGGATGACATTATCAGTAGTAAAAAATCTCATCTTGACAAGTCTAGACTTGGATAGAATAGACAGAAAAGAGATAAAGCTCCAAAACAACAGAGCAATAAACAAATCCAAAAAGTTATGCAGAAACAATCAAAGGGGATAGGAATATGTACAAGGAAGATTAGAGGGACACTCCTCCACCGATAAGATTCAGATTTCAGAATCAACAATAGACAGATAGGCCTCAAGAAGAAGAAGGATTCATAAGAGCACCTTCTTTCAGAAGATCTTCAACTCCCATGTATCAAACTATATTTTTTGGTTTATGTTATGCATGTAATAATTTTGGACATAAAGATGTGAATTGCAGAGCTAACAACAGGAACAATAACAACTTTGAGAGTCATACATAAAGGGGTTACTCAAGAAGACCTAGTGAAACACAAATAAGAAGTTACAACAGGTTTGAATCTTTGAGCACTGAAGTGGAATGTTACAAATGTAACAATTTTGGACACGTGGCCAAAAATTGTAGAATGACAGTCCCTCCTAAAGAAACTCAACATAATAACAACAGTCACAGACAAGAACCTCAGAAAACAACATGGATAACAAAGCAAGATCAGTATAGAAATGAATAATGCACAGTCGCTCTACAAGCTAAGAAGAAGAAACACGGTTTCTATGTTGACAGTGGGTGTTCAAAACACATGACATGTGATAGAGACAAATTTATTACATTGCGAAAGGAAAGAAATGGATCAGTCTCCTTTGGAAATGTTAATTCAACCAAAATCATTGGAGAAGGCACAATCTGAATTGGGAACAAGAATAAAAAGGCAAAAAATGTTCTATTGGTAGAAGATATGAAACATAATCTTCTAAGTGTGAGTCAAAAGTGTGATCAAGGTCATAAAGTTACTTTCGATTCACAAAAGTGTGAGATAAGAAGAGAAGGTTCAGGGAAATTGGTCAGTACAGTTGCAAGAACTTCAAACAACATATATGTGTTAAGGGAAATTGGAAATGAAAAGCGTTGTCTAGGAAAGGAAGATGAAAGTTGGCCATGGCACAAAAGAATGGGTCACATGAATTTTGATAACCTTGTCAAAGTTAGCAAAAGAGAAGCAGTCAAAGAAATGCCCCAGATCACTAAACCAACCAACACTTTATGCAAGCATTGTCAACAAGGAGAGCAAACAAAGACCAGGTTCAAACCAAAGGAATATTCAACAACAAGACCACTGGAAATTGTGCATACTAGTCTAGTTGGACCAACTACAAAAAAGGGCTTAAAATGTGAGAGACACTTTATGTTATTAGTTGATGATTATACAAGAATGACTGCAGTTTGCTTTCTCAAGAACAAGTCAGAAGCTTTTTAAAACTTCAATATCTACAAGGAAATGGTTGAAAATTAGATGGATTCAAGAATCAAATGCTTGAGATCTGATAATGGAGGAGAGTTCACTTCAAAGGAATTTATGGACTACTGCAACAGTCATGGAATAAAAAGGCAATTCTCTGTTTCTAGGACACCTCAACAGAATGGAGTTGTTGAAATAAAGAACAAGACAGTACAGGAAATGGTTCGAACAATGCTAATGGATTCCAAATTGACAGATATATTTTGGACACAGGTAATGGATACAACATTTCACATTCAAAACAGAGTAATGCTCAGAAACAACACTAATAAAACTCCCTACGAGCTATGGAAAGGAATACCAACAAATGTGAAGCACTTCAGAATTTTTAGAAGCAAAAAAA
>SNQJ01S0251331.1:0-12814 GCA_010110895.2 Picea sitchensis | reverse complement strand
CAATCTGAATCAGTAAATCCATGTAGTTGTACGTCACTGTTTGAGGCATATCTCAAACCATAATTTAGCATCCCACGAAGATATCTCAAAATGTGCTTTGCAACTATCCAATGCTCATGTCTAGATTCCACCTATAACTGACTCAACGTGTTCAAAACAAAGCAAATGTCCAACCGGGTATTAACCAAATATATCAATGAGCCAATGAACTGCCGGTACAGGGACGAGTCTACTTGATTAGAATCAGAGTCTCTCAACTTCCTCAGATCTGTCACCATGGGAGTTTCCATGGATTTGCAATCCATCATCCCAAACTTCTGAAGGATCTTTACAACATACTTTCCTTTCCCTAGGAATTCCACTGATATCCTCATGTGTCGTGGCTATCATACGTGTCTGAGAAGATAAAGAATGTGTCACTGTCATCATAGAAAGCTCATCATCCTCCATACATGACTTCCTGGAAGCCATGTCTATACCCAAGGGTTGGTCATCCAACCACCTAATCTCATCATGTCCAAGTGCCCACACATATGAATCCTCACAAGTGTCATCACTATGCTGAAGTGTTGAAGTCTCAACACTGCCTAGTAGGGAAGATGAAGAACATGCGCTATCATCCTGTCCATCCAACTCTCCCTTAGATGCGTCGGAGTCACTAGCCTCATCTGACTGCTCTAAATAGGCATCTGTGGTTGCATTTTCATGCACCTCCTCATCTTCACTGTCATAGTGTACCTCAACAATGTGCACCTTCCCCTTCTTGTGCCCTAATAGTTGGGGTTCATACCACTCAAGATGTTTGATGGTGTAAAAATCCTTGAATGACATGTCTGCATGAAATTTCGTACCAAGCTCCTGATACTATCTCAAACAATCTGCAAACTCCTCATCATGTCTTTTATGTCCTATTTGTTGCCTCTTTGAACCACTCGGCCTTCCTGCGGCATTGGCACTTATAGTGGTCATGCTATGGTGGAGCTTCTGCGCACTAATGTTCATCTGCTATATGGCGGTCAACAAGTCTCTCTGTCCCCTAGCTAGGTCATTCAACATGGCGTGCATACTGTCAATATGTGTCTCGGGGCCTTTCTCCCTGCCCTCGGGTGTCTCACACCTGTCACCCATAGTCCCCTCTATCTTGGCCTCTATGTCTGAACTGACATGCTCTTTGTCCTCTATCTCTGGCTCTGTATCTGACTGAGTGTGGAAGGGGGTGTAATTCCTTCGTTTTCTATCTCTCCTATCCCTGTTATGACCTCTACGGTACTGAATGTACTAGTCCCCAATATGTCATCGACCCTCTGGGTATTCCTCACCTTTTCTCGGAATCATGGGGTCATGCGAAGCACTTCTTCAAAGGCTGGCAGGAAGAAGGCTTTTATACCACTGAAATATCCCTGATCCAGCTGATTTGGATATCTACTACTGAACTACGGTTTTGCCACTGAAATCTAATACTCTGGGGGTTTCTGAATGCGTTTGAGTTAATGTGTGAACATGCTTGGTGATTTTTGCATGTGTGTTTCAATTCATTAAGTGTTTTAGCAGTATAAGATAATGCATGTGAAATAAGGACAACACAACTCACTGATATATATAATGAGGAAAAAGCAGAAAATACAATAATAAGCTGGAAGCAGATATACTAATCGTCAGTTAAATCTCATGGATCGTCACTGGAATATAAATCAACTAACAAGAAATACCCATGATCAGAAGAATGAATGCTAGTCTGTGCATGCACGGATAGATCGGCAAAAAGCAGTCTGGCAGCTCATGGTAATTGCTGCACAATCTAGAAAACTCGTCCTGATGGCAATACTTGTCGAAATGAGCTGGAAACTATCTCAAAAGAAGTGCCCTGGCCTCTAGGTTGATCCTGATGACTATTGGACTGAAGATCCGACCTCTGAAGCTCCGGATGTCACCCCATGGGGGTTTGCGCACCTATTGGGTTGTGGGAGTGTGCCTTAGTGATCCCACCAGCGGAATCTAACGATGTATGACTCAGAACGATCGTCCTGGCCTCCTCTGTAATTGGTCGAAAGTGTTTCCTCGGATCTGCTACAGAATACCCCCTGGAACCCCAAATGTACTTCCTCAAGAGCTGCGCCCTAAATGACTGTTTTCTGCTTTTCGGGAGATTCCACCGTCGAAAATTGACGAAAGGTGGCTCAATAGGTGTGCCCTGGGTAGCTCTCTAATGGGTTGGAAGGAATCGGCCAAATACTGAACTGTCTCAAGCGGTCGCACACACCCTTTCTCAAACACTTGCGCCCTCACTGGTTGAGCTGCGCAATCCTGAACTGGATACCTGTAATGCACGGTGAAATACTTGGATGGTATCTTCGATAGGCTAGGATGTGTCTCTCAATACTGAAACCGATCAATGGTGGTGGTTTCCTCCAGAAATCCACAAAACAACAAGGGGGTCGATTTCCTCCTCCTGTGCAACTATCTCAACATCAAATCATAACATAATTTGAATTAGGTTGCTTTACCCTTCCTTTATAGCATCCCGAAACCCTAATTTGTTGTTGATCGTTTCTCTCCAAGTGACTTTTACTTTATTTTATTATTCCTTGATTAAATCACTTATTTAATTAACCATTTTACCTCTAAAAAGTGATTTATCCATCCTTATGGCTTCTCCGGCCACTGAAAGTCACTTCTCATCATCTTATCCTGTAATGCTCTTCTTCCTGATTCCGATGAGCTATTACACTAAGAGTTTTCTCCAAGTAATATGCCCATCATGACCTTCTTAGTGAATTTAATTAAGATATGACCCATAATAACTCAAAATTACGGAAATTGTCGAAATGCAACGAAACCAAAGCCAAGCTGTGCGGAATGGATCATGATGATGAATGATGCAAGTCGGGCCCAATAAAACCCCTCAATATCTCTCGAACTCTCTGTCACCCCTATCTGGCTACTCTGGTAGGCATAACACTATAATGTTATAATGTCCCAAAATGGGGACATTACATCATACTCTTGAATCTTAAAAATCCATTTCCTTCATCTATCCAAACAATCTTTATAAACTAAGATATCCTTTACTTGAAGGTGAGGCAAAAATGCAATAATCCTAGAATTCCCAAGGTTACCACACATACTCGCGCTTTAGGAGATAAAGTCCGAAAAGCTCAAGTTCGATCTAAGTGAAACTAGGAGGGGGGCCATTGTCACCTCACCAACCCTCTTCTACACTTTAATCCGACTCTCCTTTGGCTCATGGGGGGCTTCCCTAGGTTAAGATTGTTGAGGGTAATGTAAACAGTAAATCCAGGCAAAATGGTTTTGGTAAGTTTTAGGTTATGAAAGATGATGGGAGGACTGGAGGTCGGTGTCTTTTCATTGGGCATATGGGGTCAACTAGGGACTCTCTTGAAAAGGGTAAAGAATGGATACTGGGTGATACCTAAGGTAGTCCACTACAAACCTTAGGATATCCTTTTATAGGGTGACAACTAGGGTAGTCCACTACAAACCTTCCTAGGGTTTGCAAGATAGGATTTATTCAAGAAAAATACAAGGAAAAATGTACTTTCACTACTTTGATAAGCACACTCGAACTTCATATATTCAATGAATAAATCCACAAAGACTTAGGTTATGAAAGATGATGGGAGGACTGGAGGCCAATGTCTTTTCATTGGGCATATGGTGTCAACCAGGGACTCTCTTGAACAAGGTAAATAATGGATACTGGGTGATACCTAAGGTAGTCCACTACAAACCTTAGGATATCCTCCTATAGGGTGACGACTAGTGTAGTCCACTAGAAACCCTAGAAAATCCTCCTACATCCTTTAACAAGATTTAAAGACAATATTGAGGGAAGGGAGTCCACTACAAATCTTCCTAGCGTTTGCAAGATAGGATTTATTCAAGACAAATACAAGGAAAAATGTACTTTCACTACTTTGATAAGCACACCCAAACTTCATATATTCAATGAATAAATCCAGATAGACTTAAAAAAGAACACTTACTAGGTAAATCCTTGCTTATCCATAAAAACCTAACCATGAATCATCCATCAAACTTGAAAAATCATCCACATTTAGTCCCTTCAATAAAGGCACCTTAATCTCCCATCCATTGCACAAATCCAAAACAAAGGTACTTCAACAAATTTCATAAATTTTAGACTTTGCTAAGGGATTTTTCCCCCAATCCAACTATGAGAAAATGAGAGGAAGTGCATCACTGTTTATAAAGGATATGCTCAAGTTTCTTTACATTAAAATATTAATTTCTTAGGATAAAATCCCCTAATCTAGTCTATGGAGGGGCAAAAGGCCCTCTTCACTAATTAAATAATCCAAAATATAGAAAGATGGGGCTTTTCATGCCACATGTAAAACAACTAAGGGGAAGAAGTGCTCAAAGTTAAGACACATCATCAAAAATGTCCTTTGCTCATAACATCCAACCTCCAAAGGACCTTCAACGTGCATGGATCCTACAGTAAGTCTTCCAACCTCTCATCAACAATCTTCTAGACTTCCTCTAAATGTGGGTGTACAAGCCCCAAATGCTCCTTCAAAGGTGGAAATTTTTTTCAAGTTATTCCCCAAACCACTTCTAGTTGTACCCTTCAAATCCAAGGTGGACAAGTCATCACCCATATTTTCAAAGGTTGGCCCTTCCAATTTTAATACAATGTTGCACAATATAGGCCGACCTTATGGTGCATATGCACGCCCTTATCAACATCTATATCTCTCCATGGGTCGACTCTATCAACAAAATGTATTTTGATATATGCAAATAGGTCGGTCCTTTCTTTTCATTATACAAATGTGTAATCCAAACTGAGGTCGACTTGATCCATTATTCCGTCGTCCAATATATATACATGAATCCTTAAACACAAATTTCACCATGTTCTTTTAAAACAACAGTTTGTTGGGAACTCCTTTTACTGTGCGTGTTGTTTAGGCCAAAGTTCTGATGTTGTTTGGGATATTAAAACAAGTTTGAAATAGTGTTGTAGTAGTCCCCCTTTCAAGGCTGTAATCACCTCAGCCCTTACTAGGCTGAGGTATCCATCACATAGAATTAGGAAAAGTCAATCTTCCCATCTCTTTGTGGGATGCCAGGTTTCAATCTAGACCCTTGCATCTTTAAGAGCTGATTTTTAAACTTTCGAAGCTCAGATATTGCAGCAACAATTTCTTTTTTATCAGCTTGGTTGGCCTTCAGATTTGACACCCTCTCGCCTTTCTGTTTAACGAGGAACTTTGTAGCTTCTAATTTAGCTTCAGAATGTGGGGAATTTCCTTTCAATTCATGCTCTAACTTATCTGCCTCACTAAATAGTGTCGTGACTTGAAACATCTCCCCAACACCCTCGCAGTCACTTGTTATAATAATAGGTGTATGGACATAACAAAACCCATGATTCTGGAAAAATGTATTTGTTGCATATGCAAGGGCATCACAAATTTGAGCCATTGCAGAAATCGTGTTTGTTCTGGGTCAAAGATGCATAACTCCCTTCAATCACATAGTATTCAATTAGACCATGATATTTTGATAAAACAAATGATATGTATACTGTCCCAAAGTTTCAAACTTCAATGCCTACAACTGAACTTTTTCACACTTTTCTTTGTCACATAGGAAATTAATGATTTGGCCTGGAAATGGAAGATTTATTGGACACGAAACCCAAAATCCATTTATATCATTAACATTTCTTCATGAAAATATGTGATGAATAGTCTTGATCCACACTTTGTTGAATCGGATATTGCATACAAAGGAGCATTTAAACCGTCTGAACCTGCATTAAGTATTGGAAAATTGAGGAACAGAACAATTGCTACAGGGTATCACCATCACTATACAAAAAATTAATTACCCAACAAAATGGTGGGTAACATCGAGCTCCAACTTGGGGACAAGTGCTCTTCTCAAGAGCACTTGAAAATCCCAGAATCTCATCCTTACTCCAATATATGTAAAGTGAAATCGACGATCTAGTGTAGCCACTACAAAATTTCATTTGTATAGTGTCCCTTTCCTTTGTGCTTAGTCCATATCCAGGACAAGGAGACATCCAAATGAAAATACTGGTAGGTTGGAATCTCCATCAAAAATGTTCAGAGCACTTTAAATCCAAAACCGCCTTCCTTTGCAAAAATGGCCTGATACTCACCACCAACACCCTCGACATTATTGTCTAATGAAATTCCCTTCAAAAAGGACACGAAAACTTCAACCCTGGATTCTGATGAAGACTCATTTTCTCAAGCAGTTCCTTTAGAAGAGAATGTCATGCATCTTCCTCTGTGCTACAATGTGGATGTTTGAGAACTGAATGACAAAAGCTTCATATCTTCATTCATCTTCACATGTTTCAAAATCGGGCATTCAAATTTCATTGAACTGTAAAGCTTGCTGAGACCTTTCTCTGAAAATTGTGAAGTAGCACTCTGTTTAGGAATATCCAATGACTCTTTTGCCATAACAGTACTGGACTGAT
Source organism: Picea sitchensis (assembly GCA_010110895.2). NCBI lineage: Eukaryota > Viridiplantae > Streptophyta > Pinopsida > Pinales > Pinaceae > Picea > Picea sitchensis. Next base: position 6,309 of record SNQJ01S0251331.1, on the reverse strand, counting down.
GTGCATTTCCACCTACTTCTGAAGATAGAAGTATTTTTTATTGTCTTTGTTCATAGCCTTGACCTTTGTAATCCCAAAAAAGAGTGTTGGTTGAACTATGCTCTTCATGAGGATAGCTAACAACATTGCCACCGATACAAGGAATATTTGTTATAAAAACAAAGTTTTCCTTCATGTGAATACAAGCACCATTCAAACCAGAAATCCCATCTTCATATATCCCTGTTTTCCCTTTTGCTCCTTGGAAAGTCTCATGAAAAGGAAGCAGTGCCCAAAGAACCATTTGTTCACCTTTATTTTTTCCATCAGTATCAATTATGGGAGTACCTTGCATTATGGGTTGGTTACAGTTGCAATCAAGCCAACAATATTGGTCCTTATAGGCTTCACTTAATTCCTTATGCTGTCTAAATTTTAATATTTCAGAACATTTTGCTACGTGTTCCTTCTCCATGACCTGTAATTCTTCCTTAGGGCCTGTTACCATCCAAACTAGCAGTCCTACAAGGTCTTTAGACTGCTATGGTAGCAATACAGGGGATAGGTGTCCAATGTCACCACAACACCTATCCTTCCCTGTTCGAGCCAAACTCCTATGCTAAGAGTGAAATGTCCTAAGCACTGCTTGTACACTTTCCTCTTATTGCTGAATCATAAGTGAAGTGTTCCTGAGGGTTTAATTTCGTCAAACACTTAGGATGTGGGCGTCCTTTCACCGTCAAAACCACCTATTTATTGCTGTGGTGATTTCATTGGTTTTCTGAAGCATTATGAGTGGATTCACATGGTTTAAGTGTGTCAAAATAACCCATTTATTGCAGCAATGATATACACATCAAGCATAAGAAATACCACAATACAAACATTTGATATAGTTAAGAAAGCACAATAGGGATGTTTTATTCATTTCCAGTGCCTAACTGAGCCTTAATATTGGAGATAACTCACAAGTTTGTTGGTGCGTTTCAGATGGTGGCCTCTTATTTACTGGAAGGGTAATGATGCCACGATTTTGCCCTCCAATAGTAATTACATTGCTGCAATATAGTCGTCCCACAAAGATAAATGGTTTTCCTTTCAAGAGAAATGATTTGTGTGTAGTAAAAACTCAGATCTGCTGTTCCCAACTCAGTTGGAGACGATAACTCAGATTCCTTGACCCAAAGATGCGCCCATCCTCACATAAAATGGTTCAGGAGTAAAACCCACAATTTTTTCTTGATAAATTTAGCCTTTAATAACCATTGATTCGACCCATTGAGGAAATATCGAACCTAGCAGAAGGAAATATTACCCCCACAAATTATAGATCAGTCGAAGGCAAGAAGTCGGCTCCAAATGCCAATAAATACGCCCAGCCAATGAGTAACACGCCCTTCAACAAATAGTTCGACCCAGATCTTAAGTTGGTCGCCTAGAAGAAAGTTATACGCCCAACAAGGAGTGAGAACTCAGCCAACACCCAAATCGTAAACAACCTCCACACTCTTTCGACCTCCTCAAGCACAAAATCGCCCATACACAAGCAAAATTAGCCTCTACTCACCAATATCATTCACCAAGATGTTGTCCCAAGGTAGATTCGACCCCTGAAATCCCAGATCGATCTTGCAAAAAAGCACAAATAGTAGATATGGATGATCTACTCTGTGAATTAGCTAGGATGGATAAATTTCACCATCGAATCCAATGTTCGCCGAGGGTTCCTGTCCTCAATGCCAAAAAGCTACTAGAGCTCTCTATTCCAATTCCAAAAGATAATAATGATCAACAATGGGGAGAATTCCTCTTTTCCTCCTTTTATATTTCTCCGCTAAGTATTTTATTAATTTTCGTCTTTTATTAATAAAGTAACTTTATTTAAATATTTGACTTTATTATTTTAAGTGACTTCTCTTTATTTCACCTTTCATAATTAAATGACTTAACATCACCACTATAATGCGCTTTTTGTCCCAAGTGACATAAGCTATTAATTAATTCCCGTTTTTTAAATGCTCAACTTAACCTATGGGAATCAAATAGGCTAGTTGGTTGGCCTCTGGTGCTTAAGCGGAAGGGGACATTACAGTCCTCCCCACTTGAAATTGCTTGTCCTCAAGCAATTGTAAGCCTAGATGTTGAAGTACCTGTTCCCCTTCCCATGTTGTGTCTCGGCTGGTAGCTCCTTCCACCGGTGTAATGTCCCCGTCCGCTTAGCACCAAAAAACAACGAAAAAGCAACCCACTAGCTTATCTAATTCCTGTAGGCTGGGTTGGGAGATGTGTAAGGGAATTATATCATGACTTATGTCACTGGGGGTTCAAAAGTCATTAATTAATTATGACAGTCATTTAATTAAAAAAGCAAGGAAAAGAATAGTCACTTTATTAAATGAAGCAAAAGGACATAAAGGGGACTTATTAATTAATTAATGAGAAAATATAATATTTCTCATGGGGGAAAACACAAAAGAAGGAAAAGAGGAATTCTCCTCATTCATTCATTTTATCAATCAAAATTGGATTTTGAAAGCTCTTGTGGCTTTTTCCGACGTTGAGGAAAACCCTCAGTGAACATTGGTTTCGATAGTGAAATCTATCTATCCTAGCCCCAATTCTTTGAGTAGATCATTCAGATCTTCTATTGTTGCTCCATTGCAATATCGATTTTTCTTTCCAAAGAATAGATCGCCCTCAAGGTAGTGAATGGAAGTGTGTCAATTGATATATAGATCGATTTTCTTATGATAGTTGAAGATCAATGGTTGGAGGGCGAATTTATAGTGTGAGGTCGAGCTCATTTCTTGAAGATTGTATTTCTTTAATTGGTTGAGGTGTCTCCTTTCCTTGGGTCTAGTTCAATAGAGCAGAGGCTGTGTGGAGGATTAAGAGCTCGCATCAACCTTGTGGGGCATCATTTGAGTGAGGAAAATGTGAGTTTAATTGCTGGGATGTTGATAGCAAGCTGGGTGCATACCTTAGTGGAAGACGCAGGGACCATTGTGGACGATTTGATGATCTTGTTCCTGTTATTGGTTGGTTTCATCAAATAAGCAGGGATTTATGATGGAGGATGTCCGTCTACTGTAAAAGGGGGCACACAACCATTCTGGGCAGCATTCCTTTTTAGTGAGTTATCTTATATGCAAAAAGATCAATCTGAGTTAAATATTGAAGGTGAAATATGAGGCTGTCTTCTACATCAGATTCATAGTTAGATGATGTACACACACACTTTGTTGCTGCACCAAAGTCCCTCTATCTACAGCAATCATTAACTTCTGCTCAAGCGCTGCCATATTGTGATCTTTAGAACTGATATATCAGCAATTGTAAGAACAATATTGGAGCATATAACCCAGGTTCCTCTTAACCCTTTGTTGATAAACTTTCCTATATTATATATACTGCTGTTATGAAATTGGTATAATAATTTCTGAAGGAACATGTTTGGGTATTGATTTGGGAGAATGGAAAAGGCTTCTGGTGGGTGAATGGTGTAATATTTTCTTGACCAGAAAGATTTAAATGAGGCAACAAAAATGGGTGAGCAAAGTGCAAGCTTTAGACTTCGATATTGAGTATGTAAAAGGCAAAAGCAATGTGGTTGCAGATGCACTTTCTAGGAAGCCAGCTATATCCCTTATGGAGATTTCCCCTGATTGGAAGGCCCACCTCTTGGTAGAGTATTCCAAAAATAAGTTCACTTGTGAGCTTTTGGATGGCTTGGTACAGGATGACAAGTATAGTATAGTAAATGATATCATTTACTATAAAGGAAGGATTTATTTGGTGCCCGAGTCTGGGCTTAAAAAGAAGATCTTGCAGGCAGCACATGATTCTCCTTTGGCAGGGCATCGGGGATTTCTGAAAACTTATAGGATGATCCGAGAAAGGTTCTCATGGAAGGGCCTTAAGGAGGATGTACTGAAGTAACAAATGGCTGGAGGGATACTTGAGGAATTATGTAGCAGGGAAGCAAAGAACATGGATGAAATGGCTGCACTTGGGGGAGTTTTGCTACAACACTACATTCCATATGTCCATTGGTATGACCCCTTTCAGGGCTCTATACAACTATGATGCCCCTACATTTGTGGAACTAGTGTTTGGGGACAGTAGAGCACCTAAAGCAAAAGATTGGCTTCAAGAAAGTCAACACATTCTGAAGGCACTCAAAGAGAATTTGCAGACAACACAAAATCAGTAAAAACTTTACGCAGACAGGAAAAGAGTTGAGAGGAGCTTTGAGGTAGGCGATTTGGTATATTTGAGGTTACAGCCATATAGACAGCCTTCCCTCAAAAAGAAAGGAGCGGAAAAATTAAAACCTCACTTCTATGGGCCTTACAAGATCATCAGAAAGGTAGGTGAGGTGGCTTATGAGATTGAGTTACCTAAGGAGAGTAAGATTCACAATGTATTCCATGTTTCCTGCCTTAAGAAGGCGATTGGATCATATGTGGTGATTTCTACTGAGTTTCCTCCACTGGACGAAGAGGGGCAACTGGTGTTGGTTCCTGAAAAAATGTTACAAGCGCACGAGAGGAAGTTGAGAAACAGGGTCATTAGAGAATATTTGGTCAAATGGAGGGAATTACCCGTAGAAGATGCCAGATGGGAAGGGGAACAAGTACTACAACATCCATGTAATGATCCCAAGCCTATTTTTTTGCTTGAAACCAATAACTACCACTGTTGTGTTTGATGTGCAGGTGACTATTGAAGTTGTTCAGTTATTAAGTGGTGTTTATACAAGATTTATCCAACATATGAAAAGATCACAATACATTCAAGATATAGAAAACACAAGCATAGATGTGACCTTTTATTATAAGAAGCAGGAATCAGATACAATAGTGAGCAGATTTGGAATAATCCTCAGATGGCCCAATAGATAAGAAATACGAGCTGCTACAAAATGCTCCCGTCAATAGAAAATAAGCCTCCAAAGGCTGGATGAGAGATGAAGATTAATGCAAGTAGACCCAGGCCGTATGAATTCCAAGCTCCTCAGTCTGAAGATGCCACACTCTAGCAAATAGCTGAAACCCTCAATAATTCGGCCCAACTGTAGGAAGACTCCAAATGAGTCCAAACTTTGCCAAATGATAGATCCGGGTGACAGTAACCCCCTCCTGAAGTCTCAAGCCGAAAGGCTAAGGCAAACCCCTCCAAACACTGAATCCTCAAATGAAGCTGCGCCCTCCTGGATGCCTGAAACCCTAGATAACTTGGCCCTGATGAAGGAGACCTCTGAATGCTCCAAAACTCTCCAGGAATGTAGATCGGGCTATGGAACTCCGTATGAGAAGTTTCAGACCCAAATTCCAAGTAGATCTCCCTAGATCTGAGAAAGACTGAATCACAAGACATCCTCTTGCCTCCAAGTCGTCCCAATCTGAAGTTAAATATCTGATGATGATAACTCTCCGAAAAAGCCCTCAAAATGATGGTTGTGACCCTGCAAATAAAACCCAAGTGTTGGAATGACCAAAGGCTCTCCTGATCAGCTGGATCGAACCCTTCTTTAGATATCGATGTGCCCTTGCTGGAAACTTATGAATAGTACGACCCTGCTGCTTTTCTGAAGCGATAGATGGAAGTGTGCTGAGTGTCGAATGGTGTGGGTGGAGTCTTTCATCCCCGAGACCGGGCTGCGGAACAAGTGAGTGGATCTTTCACCACTGGGTTGCTCACAAGGGTTTGTATAGAAAAACCCCCAAACTGTATGCTCAAGAGCAATAACAAGCAAATACCAAATCCAGAATGCCCAAGAAGTGTGCCCTAGCCTTCTCTTTATACTTTTCCTTCTATTTTCCAGTTGAGTTAACTTAACTCCTAGAGTTAATACTAATTCCAACTCCATCTCTTCTATTTCTCTGTTGAGTTATCTTTTAACTCCTTTTTTACCTTTTAATCAAGTCAACTTAAGAATATAACCTTAGTTTAGTTGACTTTTCCCCTCAGTGTGAGACTGTGGTCTAGTGGGGACACCTAGACCACTAAGTCTTCCAAACCTCTTCCTCAAGAGGTGGGGGACATTACAGTCTACCCTGTTTGAAATTGCTTGTTCTCAAGCAATTTCAAACTTGTTTCCCGCACCAGCTGTTCATTCTCCCACGTGGCATCCTCAATGGGTAAGTCTTTCCATCTGATCAAATACTCCTTAATGCTTCTCTTCCGGAGCTTTTTCTCTCGAACCTCCAGTATCTCTTCCGGAATTAACACAAGCTACCCTTCTTCGTCCATGGGAGGCAGTATCTCAATGGGAATGATGTGTTGGTCGATGGCTCTCTTTAGGCAGGATACATGGAAGACGTTGTG
>SNQJ01S0251330.1:0-12814 GCA_010110895.2 Picea sitchensis | reverse complement strand
TTGTCCATCATATGTGTTGGTGTTGTTACCCTCATGGGGAAATTATAATGGTGTACTAAGGCGTGTTGTATGGTCATATTTATTGCACATGTATTTAGCATGTATGGATGCATGCACCTCCAAAGCGTCCACCTAATCATCAACCTTCCTAACCTTGGATAATTTGTCCTTCTTCCCTATTGATAATTGTGGTCCTTTCCTCATAGGGTGCTCCAACAACCTTGTCATGTTTTTCTGATATGCAAGCATAAGTGGAAAAAAAAATTCTATTATTTCTCCAATTGTCACCATATTGACAACCTACTCGCTATTGAATTAGATTACTATGAGTCATGGTCACTTATTATGGCGATCTGAGATATTTCTACACACTGAACTCCCCACACTTAAGGTTGTATCTCTCATTACTCCTTTTAAATCCTTTTAAAATGTGCATGTTGTTGCCATTCAAAACCTCACAGTTGTCAAGTACCATGCTCTGATACCACTGTAATATCCCTTGCTAATGGTGGTATGAATTAATACTTGTTGTTGTCTAGTTTTAATGATTTTCTTGGTTGAGGAATTTCATCAAGCACTTGACACACCATGTACAATCCCCCTTTAAATTGTTTTTATGTTTGATACTTGGTTGTTGATGGGTTTAATACTAATTTGGGTGATGTATTTTGTCAAATAGTTTGTTGTCACACCTATCTCCACTGTAGAAACCACCCCCAAATGACTATTGTAGCTTATTCAAGATATGGGACTTTTGTCATACACTTTGAAGACATACTCCCAACCTCCCTTTTAACTTCTATTTGTATTTTTTATTAATGGCTTACTATTTCAAATTACTCATGTAGTTTCATGGGTGAGTGAGGCTTACATGCCATAATCAAGTGCCATATTCAAATAATATTAATACAGCAGAGATTCAAGGAAATAACCAGAAATTACACACAAGGCAACAATGGAAATTTCACACAAATATCTGATTTATTGCAACGTCCCGACCTATTACAAGATGATCGTATTAGAGGCTCATATTTTCCTCTTCTAGAAAGAAACAGGCTCCCACAATGCCAAAGCGCAATCCACAATAGTTGTATTCCACTTTAGTCATATAATATATCCATGTTTATTCATTTCCTGAGTTTGACACGGAATTGAAGAACAATATGAATTATGGGATAGATTGTTGTAAGTTTCCACACAATGGAAGCTAAGATGCTTAATGGAAGAAGAGGGGATTATCTCCCTTTAAATCCCCTGCAATATCTATTGTAGCAATACACGGGCCTTTGGCACTTTATTATCTCCCACAATAGTAATACACTTTCCCAAATCAAGTGCGCCCTCATCACAACCAATGTGCCCTCCTCCAATCAAATGCACCCCTCTACCAATAGAGATTGGCCTCCACTCCAACACCACATCCTAGACTTCAAGGTTGCGCCCTGCCTCCTAAGAGAACTCAACCATGTATGAAGAATATGCCCTCCTCTTATCTAGTGTATCTCCCTTGCCAATTTGTGTGCCCTCCACTAAATAATTCACCCTGCCAACAACACATCCGTGCCACAAAGAATGCAATGATAGCTCCAATCCTTGTAGAAGAACACCTGTAGAATATTTGGCTAGAGTGAGATCTCCCCACTGAAACCAAGCCCTCTAGCTAGAGTGGATCTCTCACCATTGAAACTAGATCTAGGATTTTACTCTAAACCCTAAGCCTCCAAAGCTCCTTGAGCTAGAATCTCAACTCAAAAACATAACATGCATAATGAGAGGAAATGAGCCCCTATATCTTCTTTATACCCCTCTCACATTTTTCCTCCTTAAGTAACTTTTAGTTCATCTTTTAATATTTTCTCTAAAATAACTTTATTCATTTATTTACCTTTTTAACCCCACAAAGTGATTAATTTGCCTTTATGATTTCTGCTTCCACTGAAAGTCACTTTTCATCATCCTATCTTGTAGATATTTTCACCCCCATTCCAACGAGCTATTACACAAAGGTATTTCTTAAAGAAACAAGCTTCAAATGGTACTTTTTATGTAATTAATTAAAATATGCTCAATAATAACCTCGTTTTACTAAAATGGTCTGAATGGAACCAAAGGCAAGTTGTGCGTAAATGGTCATGATGATGAATAATGAAAGATAAAATAGTTGGATCCATCACATAAGATAATTAAATTGACTTCTAAGGTTATTTTCTCTATTAATCATAGAGTCACTTTATAACCTTATTTTAATTAACTAATATCACCTTTATAATTTAGCTTTAATAAGCTAGCGACACCAATTAATCTCCATAATCTCCCCTTTCCCACTAATTATAGTCTATGGGAAGAGTATATAGGCTAATCCATCATTTTCCATGTAGTAATTTGGAAAGAGACATTACAGTTTTGAAGTAGAAAAATATTTACCTTGGAATTCTTATTTTAATTGTGCAAAAATATAAATGGACTTGACTTGTAAATCTCTTTACTCTGTCTAATTTCCTGCCAGCTTCATTAAGCTGAGAATTTCACATTTATTTACGTGCAGAAAGTGATTCATATTTTAAATCTATGTTAATCAAATATTTGTTCAGTTGCATACCGCTAGTCGTTCTCCTATTATTCGAAGACATGAGAGTATCTTAAAGTTTTGTGTGGTAAACTGTTATAAATGAGTTTACATAGAGAATGCTAATTTAATTTATACAGCTCTGGGATTTGCACACTGCCAGAGCCAATGTCTTCCTACAAGGACTCCCTTGGATTTACGTAGAACCCACCATCCATCTACCACAACGTAGAAGTGGGCCCCGTCCCAGATAGATAGAAGGGGAATGAATATAATTAGCTGGCAGACACAGATCAATCAGTAGTTGTGATAAGCGGATAATCACAAGTGGATCAACTCATGATTCCTTTCATTCCTTTGAAACCATTCTGGATACCCTCTTTCTTTATTCATCTTTTCAATAGCTTTGTGCCTTCATAAAAGGAGGAAGATGAACCGATACATAATACAGTGAAGAGCTTGGTTGCTCATATTTTAAAGAGGAAGTGAGAGGTAAATGTGAGGTTGGCAGGAAGTAAATAAAGCCAATGCGTCGCATTGAACCCTCATTTGTGTTTGGAAATATCGTTAGCAAAGCTGCGGCCCCTTATTTGACTTGTAGCTACAGACATGGTCTCCATTTTGCTAGATATTTTACAACATCCATGAATCTGTTTAGACGTTTTGCAGACAAATTTTCAAAGAAATAAGTTAAAGCAACAACTCCAATTTCATTGATAAGTTAAATTCTGTTTTTTTGATATAGAGTAAATAGAAACGGAGATTTGATTGAATAACTTACAGTTGCATAGCATAGTGTGGAAATTGTGACAGTAGAGTTGTATAGATGGTGGAGATTGTGGTCACAAATTTGTCAAGGTAGTGGAAATGGCTTTAATGAAAGCTCAACATTTTTGAAACAGTAACTCAACATTTTTGAAACAGTGGAAGTGGTTGACTTTAATGAAATATCAACATTTTCGAGGTATTGGCAATGGCTTTAATGAAAGTTTAACATTTTTGAAACAACATGATCAACATTTGTTAATGAACTTTGAATATATTTAAAAAACTGATAGAACATCATAATATTAAATTTAAAACAGTGACTGAAATAAAGTTATAATGAAAACATAGTTATATAGGTTAATATAAAAATATAAAATTACATTCTCTCGTAGCCACAAGACAACAATAAAACTATGAACTCTAGGCAAGATAAAAAAAAATTACATTCACTTCACTCGGCCATAAGAAACCAAATAATAAAGTTAGCTATAAAAACAATTATAATTATTTTATTTTTCCTCTACACCATTAGAATATATATATATATATATATATATATATATATATATATATTAAAGATTAAGTAATTGATGGTAACAATGAATCAATTGCAAGAATGTCTTTTAAAGGCACTCATAACGATAATTTTAACTTTACTATTACTAGCACAGTTGCTAACTCGCGGCTGGTGAACGCCGAAAGGCGGCTGTGCGAATACCTAAAATAACGTGAGTTCCATAAATCAATTAATTAACAGTGAATCGTTTGCACTAACGTGAGTGCTTCGAACGCCTGCGAGAAGGCAGTGGCGAATGGGTTGTCTCCTTCCAGAAGGCAGTGGCGCGCATGGGTTGTCTCTAGCAATGTGGCAATTCTTCCCACCATTATTTCTCTAATAAATCAAACTTTTAATAAACGCAGGTGGGAAATTGAAACACGAAGGGAATCCACGCGGCCATAAGCGAGCAATGTGGCAATTCTTCCCACCATTATTTCTCTAATAAATCAAACTTTTAATAAACGCAGGTGAGAAATTGAAACACGAAGGGAATCCACGCGGCCATAAGCGTCAAGGGAGGTGGGAAGTTGAAAAGCTGAGGGGAGGTTTAATCCACCCGGCCATAAGCATCCGCCCTGGTAAAAAAAATGACGGCGCTCATCCAATTTCACCTGTTAATTGAAACGCCCACGTGCCATATTCATCCGCCCAGTAATAATAATTTCTGTTGTTATTTCTTAATCACTAAAGGTGGCAATCTGATAGTGAGCAAGTAAATTTTTAATCTTATTTAGTAAATGTGAAAAAGTAATCACATAAACGTACCTCTTTATAAATGAGCGGAAGATAATTCATCAAAATCTCATCCATTGATTAGAGAGGACGACTAAGAATATGCCAGCATCTTCAATTGCCAACCCTAAGATTGAAATTTATAATTAAAAGGTGATTAATTCCGCCCATTATCAATAGGTATAAGCTAATTAGAAAGTATCTATATGGAAACTCTGAACTACACTTTAAATATTTGGTTTTTATTTAAAACCATGGAATTAGAATATTTTTATTTAAAACCATGGAATTAGAAGCCCCCTAGATGACGTTAGGCTGTTGGAATGCATGTTGGGGACATGGACAGTGTATTCATTGAACATTCACTTCACAGTTACTGCAATTGAGGATTCTGTAATTGTTTTTGAACCAAGGTGCAAGTTCGGACACAATCCCCGCTGTTCAATGTGCAAGTTCGGACGCAATCCCAGCTGGTCCATCAGTGTCTTATACTTACCGGCTATGTAAACTGCTTTGAGCAATTTACCTTCCTGGAAATCTTGTGCTTGTGCCCATTTAGTACAGTTATCCATTAATGTGCCCCCCACACTCTCTATGCAACCACCTATAATGTCTGCTAATACACTCTGTAATTCATTCACCAGATCCATAATATTCTCTGTTGAACCGCAATTTATACTATTGCATAATTTGCATAAGGCGTTCACCGCCCCTGCCTTCTTCCAATCCAGAGAGTCTCCTCCATCTTCAATCACCTTAACTTTCCTCATACTTTCTTCTGCAAGCTTTTTTATTATAGAACCTGCATCTTCCATGTATACTACACTTGTCTTTGTTTTTATAGAACCTTCATCTTTCATGTATACTACACTTGTTGTAGTGTATGGACCATTCTCTGCAGTTTGATCCTGTAATGTTTTGAACACACTATCTGCCGCTTTACTCAGCAAGCTATCGGTTTTGGGATCTGATTCGTCAACCAAATCCACCAGTTCACATGTCTCAGAGTATGCTTTTAAAGCATTTTGACCAGTCAGGTGACAGCCGAAGGATTATATTGATCAATGAAACCGCTGTTAGCTTCAACGACGGTTTGCTCGCATATTCGTAATGCTTTTCCACGGGTAACACAGGGTCAGGATCTTGTTTCCACAAGAACTTCAAACCTGCTTTATTTTTTAATGTCGCAGGATCCAAATACCGTGCATCCACACATCCTGTGGACTTTCTTTTGCCAGTCAGGAAACTTATTAGGGCTTCGCATTTTCTGCCATTCATTTCGCCCTCTTCCATAAGTTTCTTTGCTTGCTCGATGGAACTTCGATTCGTTACAAATACGGTCCGAGGAGCCCCCCACAGAAGGTCCACGTTCCCCAAAATTGCTTGGTATTCTGAAAAAGCTTTGTCCACTGGTTCGCCCTGCTTTGCTAAGAACTTTGAGGATATTTTCTGCAGAAACCTATTATCGAATACAAACTCTGCAATTAACCAACATAGTTTACAAGAGCAAACCAGAAGAAACTGCAGCCAATACACACATCGCAGCAATGTCTCAATGAAACGTATTTCTATTCCTTCCGCGCCAATCATTTTATTTACACTTTCATCAACTTTACTTTTTTCCTTCCTCGATGCTGCTTCCTGCAACTCAAGAATGTACCTCGTCCAAAAGTCTTCTACCTGGAAGTAGTTAAACCAGCTTTTATTCTGATCCAAGCTTTGCCATTTTCCATAGTACGCTATAGAGGTAAGACATCTCCAGCCGAGGATTGCCCATACAATAATGCTGAATATGATTTGCATGACAGTTGTTATGAATTTTAGACGGCATTTGGTAACAGGATACAGGTATATGACTGGGCCCTGAACAATCCATCCAGCGATTGAAAATATACAGCAAACTGTGACTGCTATTGTGGCTGTTGTGGCTAATACCGATCTTGCAATGATGGATTCAGGATAACATGCGCGGGGGACAATCCAAGATTTGAATACCTGATCTGCTACTGCCTGAGAGGGGTTCTCTGAAGTGATACCTTGATTTGCAAGAATTATGGGAATTTTGAGCAATGATATCCCGGATACTTTTATTGACTATTAGTGCACAGCTGAGGAGGAGAAGAAGCCATACTAAGGTTATTGATATGATGGCACTCGAAACTATGAAAGAATATTGGGTAATCTCCTTGGCGTGTGGCCAGACATAGAAGTGATAGGTGATGAGAGGTAAGCCAGAGTCAGCCAAACGATGATATACGGTGAACAACTCAGAGAAAATGTGGAAGAACATAGTCGGTCCCAGAGCCTTTAATTTACCCCATGAATCTTCACAGCCAGGACGGGCCATTCCTGGCAACAAGTAGGCTACAATCATACATAACATTACCCTGCTGCCATGTATAATATACAAGTTATTCTTAACTAACTCACCGTATAATTGTTGTCGATAGTCCAAGACCTCTTTTAGTAAAGCGGTCTCAGCGTTGAGCAAGTTCATAACCTGGATGCTCAGAGCACTGAGGACAAGAGCATGCCCAGGAAACCAATGGGCTCTCTTCTTTCTGGCTTTCACTATATCCACTCCGAGAAGACTAATGAATACTAACACTCCACCAAAAAGGCCGAGTAATTGCGCGAACTGATCCGGAGTGAAGGGGAGCTCCTTACCATGAACATTCATGATGCAGGCAAACACAACGGCTGACGAAATGAAGATGAAGGAGGAGGATAGATGGCTTCAACAGATCGAATACATCAACAAGACCGTGTACTAAACTCCATAATATCGATGATTTTTGTCGATTCCAAACACAAGTTATGTAACAGCTTCTTCCATTTGTTTTATTTCTTTCCTTTGAAGTGATTCAGAAATTGCAATTAAGATTTTTCTTTTAAGTGAGTTTTTGGATTTAAGTGATTCAGAAATTGCAACAGAAATTACAATTAAGATTTTTATTTTTAAGTGAGTTTTAAAGTGTAATGCTGTTTGAAATTTTGGAAATAAACTATCAGAAATTGCAATTAAGATTTGTCTTTTAAGTGAGTTTGAATTTTAAATTGTAATGTTGTTTGTAATTTTAGAAATAAATTGTGTAAGGAGTTTTTAATATTTCAAAAAAAAATTATACAGTTTTTTTTCAGAATTACAAACAACATTATGAGTAACTGAAAAACTGCATACTTTAATTCTTAAATTGTATTTAAAATGTTATATTTCAGTACAGCAAATAAGAAGATTTCATATATTAATTTGATGTTTGACTTTGCAATTAAAATTTGTTTCTTCAATAATTTTTAAATTATAACTAAAATTTCATGCTTCAATATGATAAGAAAATAAATTATATATCAATTTAATGTTTAATTAGATTTTAACTTTAAAATTAAATTATTATTATTATAATAAATAATATCTCATCAAATTTACACCAATACATACAAAACAATAACTTTTTAAATCCAACTTCACACTCACACTAAAAAAGAAAAGAACGTGCGGATTCGCTTGATTTTCCAATTAAACGAAAGGATTTCTTAACAGTGAAAGTAGTACTCTGAGACATCTCCAAAGAAAAATCAAAATTTTGTCCGTTGGACATCGCGTTCCATAGATTTTCGGATTAAAGTGAAGGATTTCTTTATGGCGAAGCGCATATGTTATCCCATCAAATGAAAGTATTCCTTCCTTGACACATATTTGGGCATCTTCACACGAAATTCCTTCCTTTATTTTATTTTATAATTAAAGTGAAGGATTTCTTTATGGGTAATTGCACATAATCACGTCGTGGTAAGTGAAAGCTAAAGAAATTTGATTTATGGTCCCACATCAAAGAGAGATGAGTATTCGAATTGGGCCATCATGGTCCGGACACATCAAAGAGATATGAGTATTCGAATTGGGCCATCATGGTCCTCATTAAAGAATTGTACAACTTTTATGTGTTAGCTGACCCATCGGGTTATATGGGAACTAATTGAAACTCCTCCATTTATGTTATTTATGTGGTTGATTTGGTTGGGTTGAAATCTTTTTCTATTTATTTAATATTAGGATAATATTAGTATCACTAATTATAGTAGTTATTAGGAAATATTAGACGGGTAATAAATTGTAATTTGGAAATTTTAAAGTATTATGTTGGGATTTGGGACTTGGAATCTTGTAAATATATTTATATGAGCCCTCTCATGAAATTGATGGGTTAAAAGTGGAAATCACAATTTAAAAACATGGACACATTCTTTTTAAACTAGTTACGAAGTCTTCTGAATCGTGACACAACCTTGCCAAGTCATCCACCAACTAAGATTTGAACGAAAGTATGCATGTTTTAAGAACACACACATTACTAATGTGTGTGGATTCATAGGCATACATTGGTTCTTATGTGTATTGATTAAAAAAGGGTTGTGGCTTTTTTGTTGTTTCAACATCACATGGTGCATTCTAGAGGAGAAGAGGAGAACTTTGGAGCACTAGAGTAGTGGATCTGACTATGATGAGGATGAGGAAGGTTGTAATTGTTGTCATTCATTGCTTCCAACAATTTTAGAGACATTTTCTTCTTAATTCTTTCAAGTACAAGGTAGGTTTTGTCTAACGATTATGTCTACACTTATTAAATGCCATGAATTCAAAAAGGAAATAAAAATGTTCCATTCTTGTTCAATTTCACCCTATAAATTATATTGGCATGGAGCATATGCATGATAAAAAAACAAAACCCACCACCACCACCAACTGAAGAAGTTCTAAACCATAACCGTCAACCACCAAGTCGAGATGCAAACACTAACATTGACAATGGCATTAAAACATTGACAAATCTAATTGGTTATCTTAGAGGTACTAGAGAGATGGCATGGAGATCAATATTTCATCTTTGGGAAGCAAATGTTTCCTTATCTAAGGTTGAGTTTTCATTGTGGCGGTTGAGTTTCTTAAGGTTGGAAATTTTTCTTCATAGAGGTTGAGTTCTCCACCTTGCTGGGAGAATTTAATGACCAAGGGGGTCGTATTACTGATGGGAAAGGGTGATTTTCACTTGTTGGTCACTTTATTTGCTTGATGGGAACTTTCCTTGAAGGCTGGGCACATTCTCTTAGAAGTTGGGCGTTATTCTTTGAGGTTGGACGAAGATCCTCACTGTTGGGGCATAATACTTCAACCAGGGACCAAAATACTATTGTTGGGGGCAATTCTCTTACCAGAATCGACCTTGTTTGTTGCTGCAACAAACTTCTGGTGGACATACCCATTTGTTGGAAGGAGAAGTCAATTTGTTAGTGCAGCAAAGTCTTATCATCTTGTGGGTATTAACTACTAAAGCTTTGGACGTATTAGACAGATAGTTTTGAGCACATTCATCTCAAACATTGTAAGGACAACCCACAAACCCTATATCAGGTTCCTAATAAATGTTGTTGCATTATTTGTTGAGTCTTGTATGTATACCAGTTGCTACATGAAATTAATTCAATAAAGTGTTTGAGTTTTCAGTATTGGTGTTTATTGTAAATCCCGTGCTAGGATAAGTTTATGTATTTTAATTTCTACCATAGATGTATATATGTATGTTGGGAGTCAAACATATGTTGGAAAAAGGGCTGCAAACTGTTTGTGGAAAAACCCATATCAGCAACACATATAAATTTCTACAGTAGCAAATTGTTTGACAAAGTTTCTACACAACAAACTAAGGGAAATTTCCAAAAATTTTAGTGGGACCATTACAATTTTTTAGCCTTCCCATGTTGCGCTAGAAGCAACATTTTCTTCCAAGCCTAGTGGCCCTCTTCATATTGAGAATCAATCTTTTGACATATCGCTTCGCCCCCAAAACGGATTTCTTCGACACACAATGCATAATCCCAACACATGGGCCGCCCAAAACTATATTATTGTGGAAGACATAGCCTAGGCACCATGTGCCATGTTTTCACTTGAAGTTCTCCAAAGTTTCCCCATGCAATGGAAATCCTTATTGGCATCCATAGGTGGGGTTGATCCCTCGAAGTTGAGTTTGATGACATTCGATTCTTTTCAGGTTACTCCTAGGCTCTCCCATCATGTTTCTTTCCAGGTCATAGTGCAATCAATGGGGAAAAACATTTACCGAACGATGGTGAATGGAGGAGCCTCAACTTGGATAATTTTTATTTCTTATTGGAAGTCCCTCGACTCTCCTAAGCTTGACACGTCTGCAACACTATTGAAAGAGTTCGATGGAAACATGTTCCAAACTCATGGAACAATCATTGACTTACCCATTGATTTAGGTGGAAAGAATTTTTTGTTGTTGTAGAAGTTGTCGACACACCTCTGGAGTATAAACTGTTACTTGGGCGTACTTAGTTCTATGAGATGACTCTAGTCATCTCATCGATATTTAGGGTCTTACACTTCCCTCATCAACAGAGAATAGTGATGATCAATCATCTTGCATTATGCACCCTAGACCTTGGGTCCAATTTGGGGTCAAATGTACCCTTTGTCGGTGATACCACACAGTATTACATGAACATTGGTGCAGGGATGTTCAAATATCCTTCCCGAATGGGTATATTTCCCCTTCCCCCACCATCTGCTACTGCACATATTGCTCCTATTAATATTATTTCTTCGTATATCGGTGGATCTCGTGGCTCTTTTGATCCTTGGGTGGCACCTCATCCCAAGGATGTTGAATCATATGGAGCTTCCATTCCGCTCACAACGGTTGATATTTTCAATCCTATAATCTTGTCAACATATGCTAATACTGGTTAGAAAATCCATCCTCATATGGAGTGTGATCAACCTACTCCTCTTGTACGGTTTTTTGACTCTCCAAGTTCACATGACATCCTAGATTTTGAGTTTCCTCTAGAAGAGGCCATCTTGGAAGTCATGGCTTCCATAGATAAGCCCAAGGAAGATGAGGATAATCGAGAATCCATCCTCCCTGATTTGAAACCCATGAGAGTTAGCATGATGAGTATTGACTCGAGACCGGGGGCATTTGTTGGGGAATCCAGTAGACCTCCTAATCTTAACCCTTTTTTGCCTCGGATATCTTTTTCGGAACTTTCCACCGAATTATTTGCTTCCCCTTCCATCGAAGATTCACATTTTATACCTCCTTCACATCTTGATGGGTCTTATCACAAAGCTTCCATTGCTCACCAAACCACTCATGATGAGTATATTCGATCGTAGAAATTTATTCCTATATGGCATGGCCCCGACATGGCATGCCATATGATGTTGACATCGACCCATGGGTTCATTGGTTACGGAAATGATCCTTGGCCTGATCCTCGCAATGGGCTCTACTTTGTGTAAAGCATCAATATGTGTAGTACCTTGTACATAGGTGTGTCATGTGAATGCCTTTTATTTTTCATATATCATATCCAAAAATATTTTATTTTTTGAGATTTCACTATGCATTTTGACCCCCCAAATCTAGTTTACATGTGTTGACAGGATTACAGGGATGTTTTTACAAAGATGGTGACTTCCACTGAATGTGAGTTACTTGTTTTCCAAACCGGAATATAGGGATAGGTTTTTCCCTACATTTTGTGTTTTGCATTATTAACCATCCATTATGTCGTCACAATGCCTTAGGTTTGATCTCATCGGGTTGCAACATTAGCCACTCCATTTTTCACATCATAACCTGTTCGGTAGTGCCTACCCTTCATGGGAGCCTTGTTTAGCGCCCAGATTACTATTCGATGCCCATGCTGCATTTTCCCATAGGACTAAGCCCTTATTCATCCCTGACATGACTCGATGATTGAGCCTTATTCTTCTCTCTTCATCTATATTCTAGCCACATCCCATGGGGGTTCCCAGAAAATTTTTATTGTTTCTTAATGGTCGGCTATGAATTTTTTGCTTTAGTCATGTTTTTCGCTATTGTGTTGTTGTTTTCCCAGACCCTGTTTACCATTGTTGATGTATCCCTTGACCATCTACCTATTGCATTATTTTTCCTTTGTTTTGCATCCATATACACATGGAGAGAACAAATGCTAAGAGTGGATCTCACTTTCCTATGCCATTGGCATTCATCTTTCTTAGGTTGGTTCCATGCACTTGGAACATAGGAGCATGTTGATGAGCCAGTCGTTCTCTCTAGATGAGTATAATTTTATCTCTTTTTTGGACTCGTAAAAGGACATGAAAAAGGTACACA
>SNQJ01S0251329.1:0-12814 GCA_010110895.2 Picea sitchensis | reverse complement strand
CTTTTGTATGTTTTTCGAATGCACCAAAACCAACGTAATGAGAATGAGGAAAATTTGATGAGGAACCTTCACTGCATACCTCAGATATGTTTTCTGAAATAGATGTAGAAGGCACTCCCTTCAATCCTTCTTTTCCTTTGTTGTTCTTTGAAGCTTTCACTTGAACCGTGCTCTTTCGTTCCAAGTAGTCTTTATACAACACCTTCACCATCTCGGCCATGGCAAACACCGAATCTCTGAACTCCTTCTCATTTTGAGAAAGTCCTCCTGTAGATTCCATTTTCTTCCTTGAGATGAGCTCTTCCCTAGTTAACATGAAAAACGCAAATCCAAATGTCAACTAGCTCTGATACCACTTGATCCGCCAGATCTTTTAATGACTATGGTTGAGTTTAATTTTGCATGCATTAATTAACCATTTGAGAAAACTTAGTGAAGAATGAGGAAAGAAAAGGAATTACGACAGCCATATACACATATGCAGATCTGAAATGAAATAAAATACAACAAACCATAACACGCAGATTGATAACGGAGTTTGGCACAACTTTGCCTACGTCTCCGGGCCTTTTTCTCTGTGGGGGAGGCTTCTTTATTTTTGTTCGAAAGCTCAATAGTACATCGCTGCAATGCCAAATGGCTACAAGACTGATCTGGCCATGTTCGCCCAGATCTCTAGAACCATGCAAAGAAAATGGCACGCCAAACGGACGTCCAGAGCTCTCAGAAATGGTCCGACAACGTCTCCTTCTCAACACCTTCTCTGCCTCAAACTGGCTTTGGCTTGGCTTCTCCTTAGCATCATTCTACCCTCTGAGGGGGGAACTTGACGCTCTCCCAGTGAATGTCTAGGCCCTAAAACAATATTTTCATTATATATATATATATATATATATATATATATATATATATATATAATCTTCTGTGTTTATTTTAGATGCGTCGATTTATCTTTTTTCATTTATACTTTTTTGTTTTATCTTTTTGCGATCGTGCTTATGAGATTTTAAATATTGGGTTTAAGAAATACAATGGTTGACCTCAAATCATGTGACATAGTGAAATCTCTTCCTAAATTGACGCTCACATACAAACACAAGAAACATTGAGGAACCTACAATTGTTTCAAGGGATTCTCTTTCTAACCTGCGGAGATGAAAAACTTTGGAGAAATGCGGAAGTGTTTGGTTAGTGGTTTGGTAAAACCTTAAGGGAAATATGGTAAGATGGAAAGGACTACATGCACCTCAAATATAGAGCTAGTAATTTTCACCTTAACCACCTCATATTTTTGCAAATAACAGACGTCCTCCTCTCCTGCTCGCTCAGGGAATTCTACTGAAATAAAAGTCAACTATATCAAATGAGCACATAGTAGTAGAGGGTATGAAGATATTTCCTATGAGGCTATGGATTCTCTCTGGTAGTGGAGCAAGGTCTATGAATTCGGGGTGACTCCATCGGGGCTATGGACGCTTGCTCGCAGTGGAGAAACACCATAGAAAATGAATGAGGGTAACCAAAAGGCCTAGTGCTAATGAATGCTTTACTAAACTCTTGTCAAAAGAAGGCGTGAGTCAAGGTTATAGGAAAATAAGGTGGAATAAAGGTTAAAAAACCACACAGGAAGGCCCATAATCATTGACCGAAGAAATTCCAAATGCAAGGGTAAAAGAAGCTCTGATGAAAACTAGTTAAGTTCCTAATCAGTTTTTTTTTTTTTTTTTTTTGCATCAGTCGAGCCCAAGGAAGGAACATAGTTTCTTCTTTTTCCTAGTAAGTCGCCATTTGTTCAACACTCAATACACCCTAAAAATCCTATGTCAATTTTCCACTTTTTGGGTACCACTTGAGCTTTGCACTGTCTGAATTTGATTTTCCTTTTGAGAAATGTTTTGTCTTTTCTTGTTCTCTTGACTCTCATTAGATTTTCAGGTTTGTTTAAATTTACGAAAACCCATGAATTAAAAGGGCCTAACACTTAAGTAAGGAATCGACAGCCAAAACACTTCACCCGACGCGCTCAAGATTCGACATCAGAAGGAATTAAGAGGTGTAAAGGAAACACTCAGAAAGCCTCAATCGTCGATTGTTGATTTTCATCGGTATCGACGAAAGGACGTTTTATTTCATGATAAGTATCACACATGGACCTTTCCGATAGTTGATCCCCTTCAACATCGGTAAAAGGAAAAGGGAGTAAACGTTAAGCAAGAAGGAAACAATATCACCGATAGATGATACCCGACGTGCTTATCGGAATCAGAGAAAATTGAATCACGATGAACAGTTTGAACACGCTAAAGAGTTTTCCCCGATCACCGATTCCCGAAGCTCTTAGGCATCGACAATTTTTGAAGAAGCTAATCCAAGGAAAATACGCGATAGGGTTATCCCCAATCGCCAACCCCGGATACTTTTTTCAGCATCGGCGAACCCAGGTTTATTTTAGAACGCACAACTTGAGGAAAGCCCCGACTCCGACTAATATGTGTGAATTAAGTCACTAATATTTAACGTCACGTGTCTTCACCTGAATGGAGAAAACATACGGCCTAGATCAACCCCGAGCCACTTTTAGTTCCCCAGGTCGAAGTCACACCTCCAAGTCAGTTTTCCACATCAGCACCATACGATGAAATCGATCGACATCGGAGGTTTTCGTTGAAAATATATCAGCGAAAACGTCCATAACATATTGTCGATCCCCAATCCACCCACTGATAAAGAGACACGATGGGACGTTTTAGCCTTAGATACAATTAGATTCTGAGCTTTTAAAGGTTAATTAATACCAAATCTCGCATTAGTTGCTACTTCATGTGCGAATCAAAATAGTCGTTTGAAATTACTGATAGAACAAATCACCCTCCGTGCCTCCGTCATCAACCCACGATGAATTTAATTTGTAGATATTCGGCAACAGATTTGTTTGAGTTCCACTCATCACTCAGACTAAATGGTTGATGCGACAAGGTAGGTTCTTCCTTGGTTTAAATTCTCTTGAGACATTGTAAAATAAACCATTCTACGTGTAAAGGAGTTTCAGAGCATCCAGAGAAGCGAGTCGAGCGATTCAAATCTTCTGAGATCCAATGAGTATCAAACAACTAGGTTTAGCAAACAGTACAGGTATGTACCAGTCTGTGGATTTTTTATTTATACATTTTTATCTAGTGTTTCTCTATATGTAGGCCCTAAAGGATTGATTTCAATTGCAGGAACAATGCCTTTGAGAAATCCAAGCACTCGACGATCGTCGAGGGCACCCAAGATGAAGGAACTAGAGGTAGTAGAAAGCTCTTCTCCAGCAGCCGCAAAACAATTAGAATTTGTTGCAAGGCTGAAATCAATCATCATGACATATACCAAGAAGGATTTCACTCAACCTTCAGCCTTTGGAGACACATAGGCAAACACAGGGATGAAGGCGGTACTCCCACATTGGGGAGAACTCTTCAATAAGATCAACCAGGAAGAATTCCCAGAGTATATCCCGCACAACGACCCCAATATGAGAAATCTCGACAATGAAGTTTTTCTAAATATCCAGAAATTGTACCTACACACGATAGCAAGAAGAAATCTAGTGATCCCTTGCATAGAAATCCTGAAGTGGCTCATTGACCACACAGACACACAAAAATGTTTGATTAATGACGATAATGGCGAGTGTGTCAGAGTGTTCCTTCTGGTGGAGGTCCAAAAATATTACAAGGTTAGAGACTCGGAGGAGCGACTGAACATTGATTTCATCGTGAAATTCTATGAGCGCCATGAAACCAGCCGGGTAATGGCCTCATGGTGGCGAGAAGATAAGAAATACACCAACCGGACTTCTGGTTGGTACCAAATGACCAACCTAAGAGAACCATACATATTACTAATGGATCTCATTTGTCGGTTGTATGGGGAGAAATATTGCTCCAAATGTTTGGAAGTGTGGATGCCTCTAGCATACACAGTAGTTATTTCCAGGTGCGGAATCAATTGGGGAGCCATCATTTCCAAACAATTGAGCATCTGCATACAATAGGCTCAGACATCGAAAGAAGGGGAGACTCCAGCCTTCTACATGGAATTGTACTTGCTGGATGTCATGTGTGCCAGGAACGTCTGCGTCGGCATGAACCTAAGCTGGCATGTCACAGAGCTCCTATTCCATGTATATTTCAGCCTCTTATGGGAGAACAGGTACAAAAAATCCTACTCCCTCATCTGCGATAAATTCATCGCGCACATGATTTATTTTATTCTTTTCAAGAAAGAATGATCGGGACTATCGGCTGTAGCCAAAACGATGATATCAAAAGTTGGTCACTAGTATCTAGACAAATGCGATACCTACATTAGGGTATTTGGGGCCACTGGAGCACCTCACCTCCTACCTGCACATGTCCCTGACCGACTTGTGGTGGGAGAGATCTGCTACCAGACTATCCTGCAAGGTTACAATGCTACACTGGTGAAAGATAAGAAGCGGGCATTTATACCTTATGGATTCCATGTAGGTTTCTACATGGTGAAGGACACCACTCAAGCCAAGCAAGAAGGATTGAGCCAATTGGAGTTCTTATTCTGGACCAACCATTTTCGAAAACATGACCCAAAGGGTCTAGTCTTGAAGCATGCCTCACAAGTGTTGTCCTGCTGGCCTTACACCCATTATAAATTCGAAGATGAGGTCTTCACCGAAAATGCCAAAGACTGGGATGAAGTGGTGGCAAGGTTGGCCGACCCTAAGATGACCAGGTTCAAATCCACGAGCCTAGATGAACATATGGTGTTCCTAGAACAATTGGATCAAAGGGCCCTCAGGTCGAGAGAAGAAATGATAGCGGTCGAAGCAGCAGTTCCCCAGGAATTGGTCGAAGCAACAAAGATTCCCCAGGTAGCCTCGGTGCAAGGTATGGTCTCCCCATTGCACAATATGCATGATAGCGGGGTTTACTCATGTTATAACTTGCGCATCGGATAATTGATCAATTGGAAGATGACCCATACCTCATAAATGTGACAAGGCTCCCTATCGACAACCTGTATGAAAGCCATATGGGACTAAGAGGCCCTGAATTCATAGACATTGATGACATTACTGGGTTAGACGACCCTAAATTCATAACTCCATTGACCAAATCGTCGACAGGTGTTTCGGCTCAGCGAGAGACAGTTGGAACATCAGGGAGGACCAGTGCGTCAAACCCCTTAAGTGAGCTGATAAAAATATATGATGATGATGAGAGCCCAGAGGTATCTCTTGTGACCCCCGTACATATAGAAGAGGAAAAGGAGTCAGAGAGGACATCTTCCCCAGCTCCCGACACCCAAATTCAAGGGGTTCCATGGAACGAGCAAGAAGCCGAGAGTGTCCTAGACACTGATTTGTCCAATGCACCATAAACCCAAGCGGACAGTCTAAAGGACGAGCTAGAGTCGAACAAACCAAAGGAAGGAGCTCCACAGTAGGAAATCGGTGTCTCAACGACTGATGATCAAGTAAGTACTGAGCCTACCCCCGACGCCTCAATTTCAATCGGTACTCAAACCCCCGATGAGCGACAGACTGAAGTCGGGACTTCAAAACACGGGGATGAACTTCAAGAACCCAGTCTTGAAAAAGTATATATCATCGGGAGTCTGGGGAATACACTTACCTGGGGAGATCAACAAATCCCCGAACCCGTTGACGAAGTACCCAACATACATGACATAGCTTATGACCAGAAAATGAAGGCTATCATCCAAAGAACCACCAAGAAGAGGAGGATCACTTTAGATCGCTCCATTCTCATCACTACAGAGGAACATATGATCAACAAAGAGAATTCTAAGACATCCTAACTCATCGACATAGGGATGGCAATCACAGATGCCACCCTGGACAAAGCTAAAAGAGATGAAGTGGAGCTGGTCGCTTCCCTGAAATAATTGGAACATTTGTGCCACTTGGAGAAATATTATCACGAAACCACACAGGTCACGGTGTTCCTAAGGAGTGAACTACAGGAGGCCTACAACAAATTTACAGACGAGAAACACCTATTCACTGCAAGGATATCCGAGCTCTAGGAAGACACCCTCATGTCACTTGCGACGTGAAAAGATATGGAGCGGTGGTACGAGAAAGAGAAACAAGTCATGGAGAGAGTCGACTACATCGGTGTCATCCAATAGGGCCGAGATATAGAAGAACATGACATTCTGGTGTTAAAAGAGAGAATCCTTGATCACATAAAGAGATCGACCGAGTATTGGGCAAAAATGGCTCGGGAACCTCACCATGAAATCCAAGAGAAATGGGCCAAGTGCGAGAAAAACTGGATCAATATCAATTGGGTGATGAAAGACATTGGACTCCCTAAATTTGGCACACTCGATGACTTTGTTGACTTGCGCGACATAGTCAAGTCCCACACCGAGCAAGACTCATCATGGGCCGAAGAAATAACAAAGGTGATAGACATGGTGCCAGGTCAGGTGCGACAATTTATGGAGCATCTGATCAAAGCTCGGGCTATGCTGCAACAATTAAATGCCAATATACTCAAGTATCGGGCACATGCGGTAGAGATAAGAGAGATTCACTCGGCCCTGATGGAACAACATAGATTCCCATACACCAACACCTGCGAAGATATGTTCATCAAGTGGTTGGAGTATGAGAAGAGTCACCCTCTTAAGTGATATATTGATATGACTCTTAGAAAAACTAACAGAAAAGAGTGCCATATGGCGAATTTTGTTTTACTTAGCTGCACTTCAATTGTTATTTTTAGTTAATTTTATGTTATAAATAGGAGCATTGACCGATTAGTTAAGGGTTGATGTTTGTTGCAAGAAACTCTCATTTTTGGTTTTGTTAAGAACTATTTTTGAGCTTCTTTTAATTGAGAAGTCATTTTCGGACTAGAGACAAAGTTGTGTTTTCATCAAATGCGTGTATGAAGAAGAATTATTTCCTATTCCGTCTCATGAATGGATGTAGTAACGAGTAAGAACTAAATCTATTGATAAGTTATCTGATGCAATGTTTTACAGTTCTTTATTTAATGATGAAGATTAATCATTATGTTATTATGTGATTGATGATTAGAGTTGAGTGAATTATTTTACTTGTAATTCTTTATCACATACATGTTTTCTTCTAATAAATTGTATCTCAGTCAGTAATTGGAATGCCCACACAGTTAACATATTAGTACTAGTCCCGTGGTAGATGATCACTGTCTTCATGCTAGAGTGAAATGGTTATCCCAAGATCATCCTCTTCTCCAATAGTTAAGTTTGTTCCCCACTTTGTCACTTAGTTGGTTTATATCGGATTTATATTATGTTAGTCCTACCTAAGAGAAAATACAAAAAAAGAGAACATTTGAACTGAAGGAGAGACCCTTCACAAGAAAACGTAAAGCCCATCGATTATTTTGGACGGATTGCAAAATCTAGAGAACCATTCCACTATTAAATGCTACAGAGTCTAATTGGGCCTCGGTGGTGGGTTTGGTTCCTGCTGTTGAGTTAAAGGAATTTAGGACCCATCAAAAAACACCACTCGTAAAAAATGGTGCAAGATACTCAGGTTAACTCTGAGCCCTGAAGGTAGAGAAAAGTAATGTAACCCACTGGCATCGCAACAGACTGGAATTGCACCCATTATTGAGAAAGTATCCTTGTAGTCAACCAGGTCCACACTGGCACCTAATCCAAGTAGTTTTAAAGTAATTTATTTAACCATTATGAGCCTTGCCGAGGAACTCAAAGGGAATTTTATTATGCAAGAGATCATGCAGAAATAGTCCATGCAAAAATTCATTTCACTTTGTCAACAATTGGCACTGGTGTCCACTACTGAGGTCCCACCTATAGCATGGCAGATGAAATCCATCATATCTATCCCTAAATCAACACACAGTAGTACCCATCAGAGAGTGTTGCATTTAAATCTAGTGGTAGTCACCACTTGGGAGCCATCCAAATTAACCAAGCTAGAGTTGGAACAGGTGTCTTCACAAGACCTACAAACTGTAGATTTTAACCTTGCACAATATTTACTGCAAGCATATTTTCAGTAAAAGAATAGAAAATATACAATGGAAAATACAAACATTACACACAGATTTTTCCCTTGGAAACCCAAACCGGGAAAACCAACATATTATATATTCATTCATAGTTCTACATTGTTTACAATAAAATATACATATAGGATTCAACAACATCCAAAACCCTAACCCAATGACCTAGATTAGTCAACAACCCTAATTCCTTAATCAGAAATAAAAAATCATCGGAAAAAATCATTTGTCGAAAAAACTCCCAATAATGGACATGAAAATTGAGGCAACATGAAAAAATGAAGCAAAAATGCAACATGTTTCTCGAGGCAAAAGAAAATCTTGGGGGTGCTACCCCCAAACCCCTACGCAGGGGGCTTTCTCCCCACTAAACCCCCCTAAAACCCCCCTATGTGCCTAGTGCAACACATACACTACTACTCATGCAAATAATATAACACATACACAAAATTCTCCCACTTGTTGTTTTCTTTGCTTACAGGGGGTTACATAGTCAACAATCTAGGGCAACAATGCCCATGGATCCTCTACACCAAGAGAACTTCTCAGTCCTCACATATTTTTTTAATGAATTTGCAACATTCTCCAAAGTGTCCACCTTCATTGGCAATACTTTCATTTCTTCAACCATTTATCTCACAAAGTGATATTGAATATCAATATCCTTTGTCTTTGAATGATAAGTCGGGTTCTTTGCCAAAAAAAATGCACTTTGACTATCACAATGTATCCTTACAGCTTGTTGTACCAACCCAATACTTGAACACAATCTTTGTAACCATACTGCTTCCTTACTTGCATGAGTGGCTGCCATATTGTAACGTCCCCGACCACCCAAGCTAGGGAACGATACATGAGAGAACAATTTTGTTATCTTTGTGGAACATATTGTAACATACCCAACATCCAACTGAGTTATGCCACATCCATTTTTCAAACTGCATGCAATTAAAATATATACACACAGAACTCTTGCGGAAATATAGATATAAAACATAAAAAAACAACTACATCTGTAAATGCACAGATTCACACTAAAATAACAGTAAACGTATACATGCAACATATACAGGAAATACCCATAAATATACAGACAATTATAACCACACATAGGATAAACCCATAAAAATATACATGTAAATAATAATGCAACATGTAAATTTATCACACAATTGACACTTATCTTGGTAAGAATATCACCAACTACGTGCAGACCTTCCATGAACCTCCTAGCCTTAGACCACACTTCTCATCACTCTTAGTAGTGGGTCACCCTGAGCTGGGACTAAACTCCACCCAGGTAAAGGGGTTCCTAACCAGCCTAATGGATCATAGACAATAGGAAATACTTTGTGACAGGTTCCTATTCAAACTAACATCCTACAGTCCCTCATTCCCCGCATGCTTGTCCCACCCCAGGAAGTGTGCCTCTTCTCTTCTCAATAGTCCTTCGACTACCCCACTTCCTTTCCAGGATTCAGCAACAGGCCAGACAAGAAGTCTCAGAGCCCTGTAGCTGTAGTTTAGCACCTTCAGGGAAAAATTCCTACCAATTCTCTCACCCAGAGAGAAATTTCTCATGGGCTTGACAACCCGCCTCTTCAATATTCCACGGGCCTGACAACCCGCTTCTTTAGTCCATCTCCCAAGCTAACCAGCTACACCAACAATTATGGTTATGAATCCCAGTTTAGGTATAGTGACAAGAAGGTATGAAGGATAACTGACTGCGTGAGTGAAATGGTCTTGGAATCATGGTTGAATCATGGAAGGAATGATGGAAAGCATGATCATAAATGAACTAAGTCCAAACAATATGTATGCATGTCCCCAAATTAACACTTGTCATGTTGGGAGCTACTTTGGCCCACTTGTCCCCATCTTTAGAACTTAGGATAAAATAATTATCCATACTTTATACTTTAAGAAATATTAATATAATATTCTTTTTTTGGCTTAAGCTCCCTAGCTTAGCCCCTTTTCCTTAACTTTTATCCCCCACCCTTTCCCTAACTAGTCGAGTTTAGTCCCCCATACTCTTTTATCATGTTCGGTCTGCACGTAGTGATGTATTTTATATTAATGATGAGACATATACAAAAATAGGCTCACTGGCCTTTAACATCTAGGATCTCCGGCCTAATCATCACAAAAATGGCTCACCAGCCTATAAAACCGAGCATATACACAAAGGTTCCCTAGCCTCAAAATCACACTCACTTAAGTTGGTGCGCGTGGTACCCTGGAATGTGCACACTTCTCCATTTTACTACGTAGTACATGCGCGCACTATGCCATGAAAGGTGCATACAAAAATGATATCAAACATCTCACCAGCTTACATACATTTGTATTTACATTTACAATTGGGTTCAACCTAGGGATATTACAATCTCCTCCACTTATTTATGCACTGTCCTCGGTGCATTATGTACACATATACAACAAAATTTCAAAAATCCTCAAAAAGATGTGGGTATTCTTCCCACATTGCATCCTCATTCTCCCAAGTAGCATCCTTAGGACCGTACCACGTCTGTTGGACCTTTACAATATCTATGGCTTGATTCCGGAGCAGTTTGATTTTCCAGTCCAAAATGCGCACTAGATGCACTTGGAAAGTGCCTTCTTGTTCCACCTGAATCACATTCCAATCAATAACATGATTAGCATCAGGCATATATTTCTTGAGCAATGATACATTCAATACATTATGAAAAGACATAGATGTAGGCAATGCAATCATATAAGCTACTGGACCAATCCTCTCTAGGATTTCAAACGACCCACAATAGCGAGCTTCCAACTTTGAACAATTTCCCAACTTCAGGGAACTTCTGTTGGCTTTCACTTTCAAGAATACATGGTCCCCAACTTTAAATTCTCTGTGAGTTCTTCCCTTATCAGCATAGCATTTCTTCCTGTCTTGGGCAGACTTTAAATTTTGTTTTATTTTTATCATTTATTTCTCCATTTCCTTGAGTAAATCTAGCCCAACCACTACTCTATTTGCTGGGTTATCCCAACTTACTGGTGTGTTGCACTTTCTGCCATAAAGTGCCTCAAATGGGCTCATCTTTAGAGATGTTTGGTACCCATTTTTATAACCAAACTCTACCAAATGTAGGTAGTCTTCCCATTTTGATGGTTTATCCATCTCATACATCCTCAACATATCTTCAATCACTTGATTCACCCTCTTTTTTTGTCCATCTGTTTCTGGATGACAAGTTGTACTAAAATTCAATTTGGTTCCAAATCCATTAAATAATCCCTTCCAAAATTTTGAGGTAAATTTTGGATCTCTGTTAGACACAATTGTCTTGGGTATGCCATGTAATCTAGCAATTTCTCTCATATAGACATCAACAATGTTGGTTGCCTTGTGAGTGATCTTAACTGGAATAAAATGGGCAGCTTTAGTAAGCTTATCCACCATTACCATGATAGAATCATGTTGCTTGCTTGTTCTGGGTGGTTTGGTGATGAAATCCATTGTTACAACTTCCCATTTCCACTCAGGAATGGGTAATGGTTGTAGCAAACCATCTGGGTGTCTATGCTCAGCTTTTACCTTTTGACATTCCAAACATTTGGCAATAAAATCTGCAACTTCTTTCTTCATGCTTGGCCAATAATATTGGCTTTTGACAACTGCAATAGTTTTCTGATAACCTGGGTGCCCAACATAAGGTACACTATTCATTTCTCCCAATATCAGATTTTTCAATTCATGAGAATTTGGTACAAAAAATTTTCCCCTGTACATGAGAATTTTATCATTATCTAGCTTATATTCTTCAATTTTCATTTGCAAATTACCTTGTTGTAATTTTGCCACTAATTCCTTGTATTGAAAATCTAATTTTGCAGCCTCTATAATTTTGTGTTTCAAATATGATTGGTACATGCTAATGGTTGTAGCATGCAATTCATGCACTCTTCTACTGAGTGCATTTGCCACTTTGTTCTCTTTCCCCTTGATATTCTTTATATCAAAGTCATATTCACTGAGAAATTCTAACCATCTGCTTTGCCTAGCATTTAGAGATGGATGACCAAATAAATATTTTAAACCATTATGGTCTGTCCTCAGTTAAAACATTTTCTTCATGAGGTAGTGTCTCCATTTCCTCAAGGCATGCACTATGGCTTCCAACTCCAAATCATGAGTGGCATAGTGTCTTTCATGCTCTTTCAACTTCCTTGATTCATAACATATAACAAACCCATTTTGAATAAGGACTCCACCAAGTCCTTCTTTACATGCATACGTGCATACAATGAAGTATTCATTTTGGTATGCAGTCCTTAGTATTGGAGCACTTATCAATAATTGTTTCAAGTGTTGCAAACTCTTTTCACAATCCAATGTCCATTGGAACTTCACCCCTTTCTTTTGCAAGGAAGTGATTGGGTGTGCAATCTTTGAGAATCCTTCAATAAATATCCTATAGTAGTATGCAAGGCTCATGAATGATCTGACCTGTGTCACATTCTTTGGCACTGACCATTCTCTAATGGCTTCTATATTATCACGATCCATTGCTATCCCATCCTTTGAAATGATATGTCCCTTAATACTTGCAAAACCATCCTCAAATGATGTTCATGCTCTTCTTCTGACTTGGAATATACAAGGATGTCATCCAAAAAGACAATGACAAACTTGTCTAAATATTCTCGGAAAACACCATTCATTAAGCACATGAAAACAACTGGTGCATTTGACAACCCAA
>SNQJ01S0251328.1:0-12807 GCA_010110895.2 Picea sitchensis | reverse complement strand
TTATGGGCAAGGTGAATAAAGAGGAAATGATGTTGTCTTAATTATCTCTCACAAAGTATGACTATGATTCTTTTAAATTGATGAAGGATCTACACTACAGTTTTTAATCATGTATGGTATATGGTGTATGGTATGTGGAATGGTGGTTACTTTGATTTTGAAAAGACAAGGGTTGTGCACATTGATTAAGTTGGAAATCTAAAGTTGGGACTTGGTATCCCTAGCAAGGTTTCGATGTATGTTACGTTGGGGTCTTGATAAAGTTTGGCACATTGTAAGTTTGAAACATTGGCAGACTATGGAGCATTTAGCTTGCATTAAATAAATTTGGAGTTAGTGGTTGATGTGTTGTATAGTTAGCTTGCTCGTACTAGCCATGAATGAGAGTGTAAGTGTAGATACGACGTGCAGCAAATGCACGTCACTCTAACCTACCTAGAGCCCGCCACCCTAGACATTTTTGCATTTGATCCTTATTGGTTGTTGTTGCTCCATTTTGCTCGGTCGTGGAAGAGGTATACAGGCTTGGTCGTTTCTCCTTAGCATATTTACACTCATGTATGAGGTTTCTTGTTGCTCCATCCATGAATATTGCACTATGTTCTTTAACTAAGTCAAGAGTTGGCTCTTGTTTTCTCGTGATCTGTGTATTTCCAAAGCTATTATATGTATAAATGTTGATTGTGTATGGATTTTTGGTGAATTTTTGGTCTCAGTGGCATTTATATTTGAACTATTCGCATTGAAAATCCATGTGGGTGTATCTTACTATATATAGTTGTTTGTGCTTTACCTATATCATTTGGGAAATTCTCGGGCCTGCCTTGCCTATGGTTTTCATTTGAGATTCCTCTTTGTCCAACAATAACGTTATCATTTTTCGTTACCTGTGGGTTATTTGGAAACTCTGCCTATCATTTAATTGTGTGGCTCTCGTGGCTATCGTGTTCATGCCCTTATATCAGCTCTGTAAATATAAATGTGGAATTTTGTGGTGGTATTAAGATTTTCATGCTCCTTTTGGATAAACCCTCAACTTGGTCATCTCTTCCTCCTTCACTGCATTATTGTTGATAGTTTCTTATCGAACCCTGTATTTGGAAAATAGGTTGGAAGTTGGCCAACCCAGAATTTAGTAAAGGCATTGTTCTTGCTCTTTTTTGTCATGGGTTTAGTTGATTATTTGTTGTGCGAAGATGGAAAGAATGTTAAGCCCACTCATTTGTTTGGTAATACAATTTGTCACAAGGAAATATTTGGGGTCAATGGCAGCGATTCAAAACTATTGTTAAAGATACGACTTATTGTGTTTTAATTCCATATGCAAGGAGCACCTCTGTGTATGAGTTATATATGCATTAAATGAGTCTTACAAACCAGAATGAAAGGGAAATTGGAAGCATGGTTATTTGAGGTTCCAGTTGAACTATTGTTATACATCGGGAGCCCTTTTATGGACACTTCATGGGACCCTGTAGTAATTTAAACAGTATTGGTATTGTTATTGTAAGCCACGGCCTGTCCACTCCTTGATTGTTGGTTGTGATTTGTGATTATTATGATGTTGTGCATCCTCAACTCTATTATGCACAAGCTGTTTTATTATTGTTAAATATTTCTTGGGAATTAAAATATGAATTGATTGTTTTGCAATGAAATTTCTAAGGAAAATGATCAACCTTAAAGAGAAACACCAGTTCTGAGTTGTTTTTGGGGAAACAGAGTGTTGAATTTCAATTTTGAAATAGTAAAAGGTTTTGATTGTTAATTGACGTCGAGGATGGCATTGTTTGATATATTAGAACAGTATCCATGGGAATCCCTTCCATTATACCATTTTCCACAAAATACACTCCCCTCATTATCCCAATTGCACTTGTTCACTCCATGTTTTGTGATATTCATTTTTAAGAAAGGTCTATATGGAAATGAAGAAAAATTGAGGTGGTAGTAATTGATGATTGGTATTCTAGGATATGTTTAGATACACAGTTGATTGTTTTTGTTGTTTACTTGAACAATATTCGTAAATATTTCCCCCTCCATGATATCACTTTATGCTAAATACAAGCCCTCCATACTCCCAATGACCCTATCAATTCCTTGTTCGTGTGGCAATAAATAAATGGAAGTTTTATGGATGGATTGCATGTGTCTTGTAGTAAATTATAGAGCCAACTCTTGATTTATTTAAGTGGAGTTTCATGTATGGGTTATTAAGAACTTCATGACTAACTAATTATTGTTATAGGATGAGTTTTTTCAGCAGGGGCAGTAATGGCCGAAATAACAGAGGGAGGGGTAACTGGCATCGAGGCCATAGGAGGCCTCAATTTTCTATTCACTTTGATGTTGATCCGCAAGAGTTGAAACCATTGTTTCAATTTGGGTTCTTTAATTTGGTTGTCCATGGGATATTGCATCCTCGACCTGTAAGGCCCCCTTTTCAACAGCCTCAGAATTTTCCCGGCATTCATGTTCCCCCACATGTGTCGATGCAACCCGAACCTCCCGCAAACGACAGTTGGCAAGAAATTTTCAATCAACCTTCTTCTCACCGTCGTGGTTGACCCACTGTCTCATTTCCATTACCGCCGCCGCCACCTCCAATTAATCCTAATGTAAAAATTTCCCATGTTATTTCACCAATACACACTAGTACATATTGTGAAAATTTTGATGTTCTATTTGCGACGTTATGGACAAAATTGGCCATACTATCGAAAAATAGAGGAATTTGTTTTTTTTTTTTCCATATTTCCCGCCTCTTGCCACCTCTGTAACATAGTCGTCTCTCTTTCCATGTTTTGTAATATAGTCGTCTCTCTTTCCACATTTGTAAAATAGTAGTCGCAGTTGCCACGTTGTTGGTGTGTAAAAGAAAATATGTCTACTCTCCATTTTTCTTTCACAATGTGTGTGCCAGTAAACGAACACTAAATGATTTATATAAATGGAAAAAAAATTCAACTATAAAGTGGTCTCTTATGTATCATGAGACTTTTATTCAAACCATGCTTTCTTCATGTAAGAAGAACAATGCATTGAATCATATCTCAATTCATGTATAGTTTTGAGACATAAAAATTCTTATCGAATATTAATAGTAAACTTTAATTGTTACAACTCTCTTATAGAATGTTCAACAATGAATGCATTATCCTTGACCCATAGAATATAATACATAAACTCATGTATTATTTGGGTTGTGTATAAATAAGGTCAATGAGTTGTAAATGTTCCTAGTGGTCTGACTATTAAATTTTAGATGGCTTTCCATTGTGGGAAAGGATTATGGTGTGATTTTTATGATTTTCATGGTGTCCTTATGATATGACAATGGTAATATGTTATCCACATAAAAGGTTGCTTGAGAAGTAACAAGGGGACCATGATACCATAAGAGAGAAAGAGGAAAGGGGGTGCATGGGTGATATGGTTTGACACTTGTCCTTTGAAGTAAAAACTTCCTTTCCCATGATTCATTAAAAATATTTCCCACTCACCTTTTAATTGGGTGTTCTTTCGGATGTTTCCTCATGCTTCTTGGGAAGGTCACACTTGTCTTGTGCAGAATAAACTTGGGGGGGAACCATTATTCACCCTCGTTCATGAATGATTCTTAGACTCTCCATTCTACCTAAGAAAATTTCTTTCCCATGTGCATTATCCATTTTCCTATCCAAATTATCTTCTTCTCATTGTTCATGGTGGAACTTGTGTGGAAACATGGTTTTTATGCATGCAAACAAGGAAAAATCCCCATGGAATTATGGCTAGGAAAAAACCATGGGGAGTGGGGGATTTGCTTGTAAGAAATGATATGAAATTGGATGGTTTTGAGGGAAAAAGCATGGTTGGAATGTCCACAAGAGGTGAAGTAAACACCATTAAAACCTGCAACTTTGTAGTGTTGTTCATGGATATTTTGAACTGAGTGGTTTCCTTTAGGTCATTCAAAGTGTGAAACAAATATTGTTGGACTTTTTTTCCTACATTGGAAGGGAAGAAGATATCCAAGGGACTATGGAGTAGAGAAAAGGGAGATCTCCCTTGTGATATGACATAGAAGAGAAGCTCGTGACAGTTGATGTCTAGATGAGGACCTAGAGTGCTCAATAGTGAGCATATTGGCTATGTCATGAGATAAATGGGTTGGTGTGAGTGAGATTAGAGCCTTGCAGGAGATTCCTTAAATATTTTCATTGTATTATTGAGGAGAAGAGAGTGCCACAATGGTTGGTGGCTAGATGTTGGGATCCTCCCTAGGGGTGTAATTAGGGGGGAAAAGGAACCACTAGAGTAGTAATGATATAGTTATGGTGGTCATTCGATGTAAAGTGGAATGGGTCCATTATGGATGTTATTATTAAATAAGATCCATTAGTCAGTTATAATGGAATACATGTAATGTGGCCTCATTAAAGAAATTCCATTAGGTAATTAGGAGGTGGTTATGATTAGGGTTCTCTAGTTATCTATAAAGAGATACATAGTCCTTATGGATATGTATTGAAGTATATGGATATGTATTGAAGTATTTTGTGTTCGAGCCTAGCTCAATGAGAGGTCACCTTACCTTAAGAGGCAAGTGAACAATAGTGAATTTATTCCAAAAGGATCATTGTATAATGTTGCCATGCGTGAAGGGTATTTTTATATAATCAAGTAAATGGGACTTTACAATTTTAAGCTTGGATATATTATATGTGATTTAATTTTTATAACTAAGGTAGATAACAATTGGTATTGGAGGTCCTTCTTGGGAAAGAAAGTGGAACAATTTGTTTTCCTTCTTTTTGTATATTTTTTCCTTAGAAAAAAGAGGCAGAAACATTCAGATATATTATTGTAGCTTTATGTGCATAATATGGGAAAACCAAGTCTAGATTTCAATTCCTCTTGAAAAAACATCCAATTTAAAAAAAAAAAAAAAAATGGTTCCAATCGAAGTCTAGGAAGTGGAGATATCGTTGATTTAAAGTAAGTTATTCTATGGTCCTTTTTGTGAGAACCATCAATATTGTAGAGAATATATCTTTTGACAAAGCACCCATATTGCAACTAGACCAATGTCATTGGATAGAGGATTTTTGGGGGTTTTATTTGATATTATGTTATTATTTTGATCAATATTCAATGCCCCCAAAGCCTCATAGATCCAAAGAATGGAAACAAATTGGGAGGATCAAATCGCACACATAATACGAGAGCTTAAGGAGAGCTGAAAACTTCTTGAAACGTATCATGATATTAATGAAGAGTATAAATGAGATATATTTTCTTGTTGGGATTCAAAGCATGATTATGATGGTTGGTACATGAATAATTGTCTTTTCTTGGAAGATAGCTACTTTCACTTTCCATTTTGATGCCTCTACTCCACTTGATGTATATAATGTCTTTGAGGTTACTTACGGGCCGATGATGGCTATTGGTGTTCATCTTGGACAATATTAAATGGTAATGTTCCTTTCAGCTCCCGAATTGACCTTTTACAACCATGCAGATGATCTTTTGGATTCTATTTATTTGGATCCACATGACCGTGGTGGGAATTTTGAGGACCTACTCGACCATTCGTTGAGCTCAAGAGTCATCATTTGGGTGTCAAAATGAACTACTGGGGATGGGATCCAAGTTTATGGACGAGATTTTTGGATTCCTTTAGCATTGCAGTTAGTACTTGCACATGGGAAACTGACTATTTTAGCATGGTGGTCATCACTCGTACATGGGACCTAGATTTATGGACAAACTTCTTGGAATACTGGAGCATTGAGACAAACCCTTGCACATAGGACCCTATCTCTTTGTAATACTTCATATTTGTGATTAGAAACCATACATGGGACCCTCATTTAATTTTGTACATTTGCACTACAAGCATTGGGGGAAACACTTTCCAAAGGGGTATGGAATGTTGGCATCCTTCTTAGAGGTGTAATGGGTTGGGGGTGATGGGAGAGGGGCAAAAGGCCCATTAGAGTAGTGATTGTATAGTTATGGTGATCATTCAATCTAAATTGGATTGGATTCAGGGGGTGGAGGGGGAAAAGGCCCATTAAACTAGTAATGGTATAGTTATGGTGGTCATTCAATGTAAAGTTGATTGGGTCCATTATGGTTGTTATTATTAAATAAGGCCCACTAGTTAGTTAACATGGACTAAATGTAATGTGGCCTCACTTAAGAAGGTCCACTAGGTATTTAGGATGTGGTTATGAATAGGATGTGGTTATGATCTAGATTGGGTCGATGACAGCAGTAATAAAAATGATGAGTTGATGACATCGTCCTCTGAATAATCTGTGAGTGAAGATGATGAGTCGATGACATCGTTCTCACCAACATATGTCCACTTAGTCGCAATGACACATCTTTGATATCCTCCAACATTAAAGAAATCCCCACATAAGCAGGGAGTTTAAACATTTTCAATAAGTGTGAGTCATTCATGCATTCTCCTACCTCATGGAAATTCTTTTGTGGTCATTCTCACCATTATTCACATAACCCCCACACTATATTCCCCTTAGTTACTCAATAATCCAAATTTAGAAATGACCAAAACTAATGCAACAGTGACGGAATAGAAAACCTTGGAAGAGAGATAGATGGTTGTAGATAAGCATAGAGGCAAGAAAAATTAGAAAACATTTAACCCCATGCCCATGAAATAGTTTCTTATTAATTATTTAAGAGGTAAGTCAAGACTCCACTATGTTTCCCATAAAGAAATCAATGGATTGGACTATTTTTTCCTACATGAGGGCACTGAAAAGGAAGGAGATGCTTGAGGGATTATTGAGTAGAGAAAAGAAACATTTTCCCTTTTGTTGTGTATGGCATAGAAGAGACATTTTCCCATATACTCAAAGATCACTCACAGACCCACTCTATATATCATCTCATCTCGTCCTCGTTTCGTTTTAATTTTCTGATCGGTTGAATTTTAAAGGAAACAACTATTAAAAGACATTGTACTAGGGCTAGAGTACATGATGGGCAACGGTGATCTGTGAATGGGGCCAACGTTGAAATTTTTTCAAAATGTTTATGTATGACATCATACATCCTTGAGTCTTGAAACCCTCCCATACTATCAAGGCATGTGTCTAGTCTAACCATGTCAAATTTCGATGCATGCAGGCACATATTAAAGAAATTTCAACATTGGCCCCATTCACTACTCACTATACAGGGTTGGTGCATGACATTTTTGGTGGTTGAATTGGAAGTTCCATGACATTTCAAGAGAGTTCCAACAAATATTCTACAGATGGAAACAACGACATTTGACAATGAGACACCCATTATGATCGTTGTTGCAAACATGGACAATCTCAAAGATTATGTGGTCGGGACATCAGACATCCTTGAGTCTTGAAACCCTCCCATACCGTCAAGGTATGTGTCTAGTCTAACCATGTCTAATTTCAACGCATACATGCACATTTTGAAGAAATTTCGATGTTGGCCCCATTCACTGCTCACTATGCGGGGTTGGTGCAAGATAACATTGGTGGGTGAATTGAAGCTTTTGTGACATCAACTTGACTTGCTAATTCAATAATCAAACCCTCCTTAAGTATTATGTGGTGACATCAAACATACTTAAGCATTGAAACCATCACATACCTTAACCCCATGCCTTTAGAAAAATTACAAAACCTTTAATCAAGTATCTAGTCAGTGATAGTTGGAAGAAATTAGAGTGGCGTTCTGATGATCCAACTCAATACAAAAGTGTACATAACAACTTGAAAGAATTTTTCCACCAAACTACTCATCCACGGGAAAAAATTGTCGTTGACTTGCTCACCAATGGAGGAGGGCAAGAAGACATATCCTTGTGATATTGTGCACCCACTGGAAGAGTAGTACCATGACATATCAAAGATATCAAGATATCAATTCTTGGATGTGATATTGATGATATCAACTATTATAGAATTAAATCCCTAGGTCAACCAAAGATATAATGCTTTAATAACAATCAATAGATTTGAAGACTACCTCAAATTTA
Source organism: Picea sitchensis (assembly GCA_010110895.2). NCBI lineage: Eukaryota > Viridiplantae > Streptophyta > Pinopsida > Pinales > Pinaceae > Picea > Picea sitchensis. The sequence continues at coordinate 4,778 of SNQJ01S0251328.1, read as the reverse complement.
ACTTGAATTCTTTCTAGCTCTTATAGCAATAAATTGTGACTCTGGATGACATTAGTCACCCTAGGTGTGTAGTCCCTTCAACTATGAGAAAAATGGCAAGAACTAAAACACTCCCTCAAAGCTAACTTGATTTTTTTTCGCTGCTATGCCAATGAATTGTAACTTGGTATGGCATTAGTGACCCTAGGTGTGTAGTCCATTCAACTATGATAAAAATGGCTAGAGCTAAAACTTATGTTGCACTGTGCATACAACCATTTTAGTGACAATGAAGAGTTGCAATGGATGGTGAGATTTTGTAAATAGGATCTCAAGTAATGTAACAGGATGAGACTAGTGGAAGCATATTGAAGGGATTACAAAGTTATGTCACTTAAATGCATTGAGCGTAGTGCATTGTAGAAACTCAAAAAAAGAAAGAAACATAGAGACAACAAAGACAAAAGAGATAATATAGATCAACATAGCGATTTTTAATTAAATATACATCTATTTTTGGTACAAAATAATGAGATACAAGAATTGCAAGGATCAAATCGATGCAAGGAATCACTATAAACCTTGATGGTGACTCTAGTTGTAATAGAGTTCAATTCTACAACTAGATCAATGCAAATTTATGTAAGTATAGTGCATGGTGTGTTTGGTGATTAATTTATGAAATCTTGATATATTTATACAAGTGATTTGATAGAATCTACCATCAACTTGATCATCACAAAGTTGGCAAGAAGCATATCGAACTCTTGGTTTTTTTGGAAATCCATTTTTCTATGTAAGTGGCACTAGAGTGGACCTCATAAACTTGGTTCATCATAGGTCATAAGCATGCTAATTGAGTCAGCTAAGAGATTTTTTTTATGATCTAAGGAATTTGGTTATGAGTTAGCACAAAGTTATGCATGCTAATCTTTTAGTAATGCATTGCAGATGATTTGTTGAACAATGATTTGTTCCATGTTAAGGATTAGGTGTGGGTTGTCATTGAGGTGGTTCTAACTTAGAAAAACATTGTTGTAGCAAATGCTATTGTGAGTACTCCTCTGGTTGCACTAACAACTATGAAGAGCATGTCATGATGTAGACTTGTATCTACGTGCATATCAATTCTATTTATGAACTAGTAGAAAATCTTAAATACATAAAAAAAAACCCTCCACAAAATAATATAAAAATTGAAGAAAAATAGAATGGAAATGAACTTATTGTTGTTTCGAAGACAAAAATTGTAACATTTTTTTAGTTTTTCAACAACCCTCTTTCCTCCCCCATGTGTTTCCTACAAATTCAATACATCTAATGAGTCTAAATTTCATGTATAAATAGGGGGGACAAGGAAAAAAATCCTCTTAACAATGAAAAATCCTTATTAAATTCAACATGGAACCAAAAGATAGGAATTCAAGAGGAAATAAGGGGAAAATGAAGTGAAAAAAATCCTAAATGAAAAATGGGAAAATAGAACAAAAATTTAAGAGCAAATAAAAAAAAAAGGAAAATTTTTCTGGTACGTATTCATGAACTTGCCCCCATTCAATAGACAATAAAATGAGGAAAACAATAAAACAAATACATAAAAACTAAAACAAAAGAAGTAAAACCAAATTTCAATATTGAACTCGCGCCCATTCATAAGACGTATTGAACTCATTCTCGTTCATGAGATGTAGCAAAGTAGAAGCCAGAGTAGAGGAGACTAGGTCACGTTGCGACTCGTGAGTTGGAGGGAACGTCGGAGAAGGAGGGAGACAGGGAATTGGGCGAGAGAGATCACAAGCAGGGTTAGAGAGAGAGAGAGGAGGGCACTGGGAGAGAGAGCTCGTGGAGGGCATCGACCAGGAGAGAGAGCTCATGGAGGGCACCGGCCAGGAGAGAGAGCTCGAGGGCAGGGTTAGGAAGGACACACAGCTCATGGAGGGCACCGGCCAGGAGAGAGACATCGAGGGAAACGTAGGGTGAAGAGAATGGTAAGTTCTTGAATTTCCTTCTCTGTATTCTCATTTTTTATAGCATTGCCACGTAGTCTCATGGCTACCAAGAAGAAACCCTACCCATGCTTCACACTATTCTCCCTAATTTTAAGTGAATAAATACCTAAAAAAGGATGACAATAAAAATTGGATGAAAATTTTAGGCTAGACTGAGGGCCCAATTCCTCTTATGCTCTATTTGCATTGCCTATGCCCAGCCAACAAGAGCACAAGAAAACCTAATTCTATAATAGAACCTTTAAAAATTTGGTAATGGGGTAGATTAATCCCCCTTTCATTAGCATCTAATCATTGGCCCATAACCTAAAGTGAAGTTCATACTATATTAATCCATCAGTTACACCTACTCTTGATAAAATATACAAATATAACCATCCCTTCAATGGCCAAGTTCCACCTAGGTGGTTCCTCCTATCCTCCCAATACCTCCCTTCATTTCATGGTAAGAATGCATGACTAAMAACTAAGTAGGAATTAACTCAAATATGATGTCTGGAAGGTTTTCTAGCTCTGAGGTTTATGGACACAACTTTCATTTCTATTTAAGAATGTCAAACATAAATATCTCAATTACTCAAAGCATGTGGTTGCACCAAGATTAACGTGACTACAAAAAATTATGTACAATATTTCGCACTCTGCTACAACTATAAAACTGTGGTGGAGGATAGTTCACATCATTCATTGACACTCGATTATCCTAATTTTGATTCTAATTATGATTTTGATTTTTGCCCTACTTTTTTCTCCCCCCTAAGTATACTATGAACATATTCTTTTAAAATCTCTTAGAAGGTGCAAATATTTATGACATTCCTCGGTACAATGAGTGTTTACCCTGGAAAAGTCACAATATACTACTATTGTAGTATTATTGTACTTCTATAATAAAAAGAAAAGATGCAGGTCATGCCCCAAGTCCCTACATATCTCACAAAGTATTGCATCTAATCTACCTAGTATACTTTCCAAGAGCAGGTTAGTTACTACATGTGAAGCAAAATTCCCCAATTGGAGATATGATAAAATCCAATCTTTCCAACAAACTATGCCAAGGGGAGAGGACCAACACAATGCTAAGCCAACCCCATGCATACAACTTCCAAGAGAGAATGGTATAGAATAGTTAGAAGGACTAGGGTGGATAACTAAGTGAATTGTGTTGTGTTTCATCCATCAAATGACCAAGTGCCCCATGGTAATTGCTCTTTAGGAGACCCAGATGAGTGGAAATGAGTTTCCACCCATAGGTTCGACGACCAAAGCCAAGTTCACCAAAGCCAACAACACAATAACAATTAGTTCAAGAGAGAACCCATCGATGGAGGCACAACATTGGAAGGGATAAGACAAAGGATCAACATAGAGGAGGAAGGTTTATATCATGAATGACACAAGTTCTTCAACGAAATGCATGTCCTGGGCATAAAACCCAACTCAATCATCATGGTTAGTGTTCTATTGTATATTTATTGGCCTTGGAACCAAGTAAGTCGATCCTTGGAATGAAATCATTATTGGTTATTCACAAAGTCACCATCCCCATGAAGCCTTAACATTATTCAACAAAATGTAAGTTGTCATGGGTATAAAACCCAACTCAAACATTGTGGTCAATTTTTTGTCTACATGTGCATATTTATTGGCTCTAGACCAAGGTAAGTAGATATATGGTTATGCAATGCAAATTGGATTTGCATGTAATATTATTGTGGGAAATTGTAATGTAGAAATGTAATTCAATCATTTTTGGTTGGGATAGAATTAATAAACACTTGTTAAAAATGAAATGTGGAAAATACTTAGTTAGTAACTTGGTGAGGGTTCCTAGACTTTTCAATGACATGAGCCTTTCTATAAACCAAATACAAGGTTCCAACACGAGAATAAAAATTGTTATAGTGTATATTATCTAAATTGATAGTCATGGAATCTTACATCCATGGTTAAGAAATATGAAGTGCATTTATTATGAAATTTGGATCTAGAAAAAAGTAATAAGTGCATGTGGGGTTTTAGCATTTCCCACTAATTGTTCAAAATAATACCTAAACAAGATGTTGTGGTAATCATTATTGGTTATTCACATATTGTCCATCATCTTGAAGCCTTATCATTCTTTGATTGGAATGCAATCATTAGGTCCCCATGAAGCCTTGATATTCTTCAACAAAACACAAGTCCTAGGCATAAAATCCAACTCAATCACCATGGTTGATGTTTTGTCTACATGTGCATATTTATTAGCTCTGGAAAAAGGTAAGCATATCCATGGAATTAAAACATTGTTGGTTATTCCTAGACTCACCATTCGCATGAAATCACAACATTCTTCAATGAAATGTAGGTTATGCTAGGAATAAAACCCAACTCAATCATCATGGTTAGTGTGATGCCCACATTTATAAATTAATTAGCTCTAGAAAAAGGTAATTAGATACATGGTTATCCAATAAAAATAGGATTTGAATTTAATGTTGTTGTTGGAAATGGTCTTATAGAAATGTAAAGCAATTATTGTTGGTTCGGATACATTAGTAAACCAATGTTTGGAATTAAATGTAGCAAGCACTTACTCCATGGTGACTTGGTGAGGTTCCTCAACTTGTCAATGACATGAACCTTGCTAAGAACCAAATAAATTATTCCAACACCATAATCAAACATAATGCATGCAACATCTTGCGTCCATGGTTATTCCCTTTACATACAACAAAATAAATGTATGACTCTAGAATAGAGGAGAGTCAAGGTGACATCCAACTTCTAATTGTCAAGCAGAATGAG
>SNQJ01S0251327.1:0-12814 GCA_010110895.2 Picea sitchensis | reverse complement strand
TCCTCCAAAGTGATGAGGGACAAACTATGGGAGAGGTTGGTAGAAATGGGGTCTCAAATTGTTGGAGGACTACAATACACGTGTTATTATATGAGAAGTTAATGGCTAAAGAAGTCATAATTGCAAAGGGTCTTTCATAGGGCTTTAGTATTGAAAACAAGGGGACAAACTATGGGAAAGGTTGGTAGAAATGGGGTCTCAAATTGTTGGAGGACTACAATACATGTGTTATTATATGAGAAGCTAATGGCTAAAGATGTTAGAATTGCAAAGGGTCTTTTATAGGGATTTAGTATTGAAAACAAGGTGAAACGAGGTTTCCCCTCTCCCCTTGAATATTTAGCCTTTACAATGATAAAGCTAGAGGAATGGATAAGCATCAAAGGTGAACATACAAAAAATAATCATAAAGGTCATAAAGGTCTTGTTGTATGAAAATGATGTGATGCTAATAGTTGGGGCACTATATAACCTATATGATCATCTAGAGGGCATAAATTCCTTTTACATGGAGATTGGGATGAACATGAATATAATAAAAACTAACATAAGAGCCTTCTAACAAACAAAAAAATGAAAAAACCAAAAATCACGACTTCTAGCTGAGCCACTAGAGATATCCCAAAACCATAAATATTTGGGACTAGATTTCAATTGGAAGCTAAGGTGGGAGACATGCACATGAAAGTGACTACAACAAATGCGGAAAACATTCTTTCTTCTACAAAATATATGTGGGACAATATATGTATGGATTGGAAAATGTTGTACTCCCTATTTTAGATGCCAATAACCCTAGTACTCCTTTATGGATGCAAGTACGAGAACCAAATATATATCGAATTGGATGGAACCACATCTAGGGAGTATGAAAGTTCCCAATAACAAGTTTTCTGAAAGTAAAAACAACACCTTTTTGTGGAATTATTTCTAGGTTAATTAAGGCCTAAGAAAAACACTAATAAATTTAAATCAACAGGCATACACATGAGAATCAAGCTTCTTATTATGTCAATTCATGATTGACAGATAACTCATAAACAAGGATTGTAGTCCTATGATAATTATTATGATCATACATAACAAGGGCACATGGATTTTGTTCCTCATTACAATTCAATAACATAAACATAAGGCTCAAAGCTTCCATGATGGAGACATTAAAGCATTGTCTCATGAGACCAAGACTCCTTACTCGTTCCACACCAAGCATGGAGTATAACAACCCATATACCCATTCAAAAAAAAACATGATAGTTTGAGAAACCATATAAGTTTGGCATATCAAGATACCCAATAAGTAGCAATGAGAACAAAACTTTATATTTTTTATACATATTGAGAACTAGATCAGTTTAAGGCACAAAACCAAGCATATCAATCATAACAAGCATATTCCACATTTGATTATGGTAGTAATTATATATAGTGCATTTCTGAACACTATGAGTCTCAACTCATACCATTCTTCCAAAGATTATAAAAATGAGCTCAACTAACTCATCAACTAAATATCAATAACACTAGGAAAGTTCCTATTCAATCTCAGGGAAAAATGCGAAGCAATGAGACTCTATATAATACCCCTAGGTTGATTCCGATGTTGTAAATGTGTATATGTACATATATTTTCATAGCTTGGTGAGCCAATATGGTCTTTAGGCTGGAGTGCCTATGTGTTTATACTTTGGGCTAGGATGCTTGTGTGATATTATGCTGGAGAGCATGTATGAAGAAAGGTCAGTGATCTTGGCATTGTAAATTATAATCACACTTGGATATATTAATAAAATACATCACTGATGCAAACCAATTTAGACAAGAGAGTATAGGGGGATAGGAATCCATGAGAGGGAAGGGGGCTACAGGACTAAGTTAAGGGAGCTTAAGAAAAGGAATGAAATAATATATTCCTAAGTCCTAATTTATGTGTTTATCCTAAGTTCTCAAGTGGGGGGACAAGTTCCCAAGTGGTGGGGAAAGTAGTTCCTTGGTTTCCACTTGCCAAAAAAGTAACATGCATATTTAAACTTTGGTTTTAGTGGAAAAATCATTCATTCCTTTATTTTCATCATTGTGACTTTCCATTTTTGGTATGGAATATTGGCTATGAGCTAATGAGCCATTGCAACCCTATTTTTTTGTGAATGTTGTGAATCCTATGTTGATTTGGGTGTACAATTCTGCTTGGGTTTCCTTCAGGAAAAGATGGAGCCTTGGAGGGGGAATTTTCTAGGATAGGTTTCCCTAGTGTGAGGCCTAAAGGGCACAAGTAGACTCCATTATAACAATTGGAGTTGTTGGAGCCACAAAGATATGATCCTTCTTGGCCAACCTATGTTGAATCTCTAGAAGGGAAGTGAGACAATCCAAGGAACTACGGTGTAGAGAAAGGGGTACAATTCCTTGGGTTGTGCAGGTTGATGGGAGATGAGAGGTTGTAGGTTGGAACTATTGCTGGGGTTTGGTGAAATAACCCTGATCCCGCTGATCAAGATATTTTCTACTGATCTATTGTTTTGTCTTGCAGATCTGATACACTAGGGGTTTCTGGATGCGTTTCAATTTTATGTTTGAGATCTTGATGGTTATTGCATGTGCATGTGGGTTATTGCATGTGCATGTTGGTTATTGCATGCGCATGTTGAATATTTATGGTTTTAACAACATATAAAGGACGGATGTAGAAGTAAAGAACATCAACAACCCAATATCATGTATTATATGGTTTAAGCATGGAAATACAATAGCCTACTAGAAATATATAAGAATATAATCGTCAGCTAGATCTCATGGATCATCACTGGAATACAAGAAAATAACATAAAAATACCCGTGATCAGAAGATGATAGCAGATCTGATGCATGCATGGATAGATCGACAAAATATGCGATTCCAGAGAATTACGGTAACCGCTACCAGCTGGAAAAATCGTCCAGAAGAATAGACCGTCAGAATGCGCTAGAAAATACTCCAATAGAAGCACCCTAGCCTCTAGACTGAAATGGATGAGTGACGGATCTCAGATTTGATCTCTGAGGCACTAGATCTGGACCCCTGGGGGGTTTGCGCACCTTCTAGGACATTGGATGCGCCCCAAAGGATTCCACCAACAGAATCTAATGCTATATGGCGCAAAACGATCGTCTCGCCAAATGTGGAACTGGGTCGAAAGGAATTGCTCGGATCTTCTCTGATACTCTGCATGCAACTCCAAATGTCTATCCAGAAGAGCTGCGCCCTGAATGGATGGATGAGGCGATATGAAAGATTCCATCGTCAGAATCCAACGATAGATGGCTATATAGAAGAGACCTGGCTAGATCTCAAATGGGTTGGAAGGAAACTGCAATCTGGACTCGGATATCGTGCAGCTCTTCAAACCCTCAAACTGACTTGCGCCCTCACTAGCTGAGTTGCGCACTCTGCAATGGATACTCCTAAAAAGTATGGTGAAATACCTGGATGGTATCCCCGATGGGCTAGGGTGCGTCTCTCAACACCGAAACCTATCAATGGTGGTGGTTTCCTCCAGAAATACACAAAATAATAAGGTCGACTTTCTTCCTCCTCTGGGAACTCTCAACATCAAATCATAACAATGCATACTGAGGAATTAGGTCAAATTCCTCCCTTTATACCTTTCCCAATATAATTCACCATTGACCTCACTTAAGATAGGCGCTTTTCCTCCTAAGGTGATTAATTAATTAATTAATCCCCCCTTTAGCACCTTTTCATTCTAATTCTTCGTTGACTTAGGCTTAAGTGACTTTTCGTAAGTATTTTGGCTTAATTCATCATTTAGCCATCAATTCCTCCTTATTTCTCCATCTTGTTCCCTGTTTGTGCCTAACTATAGTCTATGGGAACACATAGACTACTAAGTCACTCCTTGCTGGCCTACTCTTGGGAATGGGACATCACATTTGGTACCTTGTCCTAGCCATTATTTATGCTGGTTATGAGACCTTAGTTTGTTTAGGTAGCCTTTTCCTTGGTGGAGTCATAGCCCCAACTCGAGGGTGACCTACTGTCGAGAGTGCTAGAACAACAATGTGTATGGATGGGTGGAACGTCTGAGGTTTATAGTCAGTTGGTTATTTCCTAAAAGATAAGTGTTATTTATGTTATATGCTTTATGTGTTGTTTATTATGTGTAATTATGTTCTTAATTGTTATTATTGTGCACATTTATATTTTTTAATGTCAATATTTGTTATGCATAAGTTATGCATTAATTGCATGATGTTAGGACTACATATTGTTGCATATGTAGGGAATATTTTATATTGGTATTAGAGTTTAGTATACAATTATATAAGCCTTTAGGAAGGCTGAAATCAATTAATTAATGGTATCATAGAATTAATGAGCAAGGTTAAGAAAATTTTGAAATTTATGTATGTGAAAGAGTTTTGAATTATAGAAACACATGCCTAGAAGTGAGTTTAGGGTGTGTTACAATGTGGTATCATAGCCACAGGTTCAACACTAAACACAGTTAGCAATTTTGTAACATCCCAATTTTCAAACCCCAAACTAGCGATGTATATTGTAAATGTAATATATGGCCGAGGGCCAAGAAATGTAATATGAAAATGATGTAAATTGAATATAATAAATAAAATGTATCACTGACTATAGATGGACACAAAAGAAGATTTTGGGGCTTAGTTTCCACAAGAGAGGGAAGGAGTCCAAGGGGGAGAGTTTACCCATGTCTATTAAACCCAAACCATTTATTTTTAAAGTATCCTTACCATGAACCTTTTGTTATCTGTTGAGTGTTCTAGAGCCCAATCATTGAATTCATGTAAGAGGGTGGGTGTGATAATTCACATCCCATAGTTATTGAGAGCATGGAGGTTGAGTAAAATCATCTTGGGGAAGAGTGTAAGTCAAGCAAGAAAGAGAAAGGGGTGGAATTATTATGGGTAGGAGACAAGAATTACATATTCATATTTTTGCATGGAGTTCTATGGAAAGTAAAGGAGATCTAAGTTTTGAGGCTTGAAGGAATCTATTGTGGACATGTTTGGTAGTTGTTTGGAGTTGTAATCTCGTGGGAAGAGAGGTTGCGGGCCTATGAGAAACTTTATTCTTGAAATTTGTCAAGAGAAGCAAGTGTTTCACTGCTGGGAGAATTCATGTTGCAGCTATAGAATTCCTAAGGTCCCAACAAAGATATCTCTTGTCCCACCTATGTTGGAATCCCTGGAGGGGAGTGGAAAGGCCTTAGGGAGTGTGAGTAGTGAAGTAGGATTCCATCACTTGGGTTTTGCAGGTTGTGGGGAAGAGAGTTGGTGGAATGGAATTAGGACTGGGAATTGACTGTTGGGACAGTGACATTAGCCAACGTTAGGGACCACCGTATCTTGTGGATCCATAGCCCCATCTTGGGGGTGACTTTCTATTGAGAACTGGAAAAACAAGTCTATGGTTGGGAGGAACTTTCGTTCTCTACAACGGGTTGCATATTTATTAAGATAAGTGTTCTTATTTGATGTGTTTATTCATGTTAAATGTTGATATAATTATTGTGCATCTTACTTTGAATTTATCTTGGTTGTTGATACTTGTTGTGAGTAGATTGATGCACATGAATCTCTACTTGATATAATTGTTGTGCATATTATTCTGAGTTTATCTTGATTATTGATACTTGCTGTGAGTAGATTTATGCACATGAATCTCTATTTTTATGGTTGAATAAAGTTGTATGCATTTAGTTGTTACCATGCACAGTTAAAGTAGTTCCATTCACATTTTTATTTAGTATATATAGTTGAATGAGCTTGAATTTCATGTTGTGTATTATTTTCACATTTAGAATTCGTAGCAGAAAATTTTGTTGGGTCGTTTTAGCAGTAATGTGATACACCTTGGGCCTAGGTGCTATTATAGAGTGGTACCAAATATTAAGTTCAACATTGAACCAGTATGGGCCAAGAACCAGTGTGAATTTGGGAAAATTTGTTGTTACAAATTTCGATATCTCACGAATTTTGGGGGAAAATGGTGGAAATTGGAGTGAAATACCCAAATTCGTGATAAAATTCGAGTTTTAAAGGACCCAAAATTGTCTAAGAGATTTAATGGCATCAATTGACTAGATTACAAATTTATTTCGACCTTTAAGGTCAAAATTCACATTCTAATGGTGGTCGAAGGAATTGGGAGAGTTTGATGAAACGACGACCAAGATCTCATTTGATATTGAGATCAATGATCCAAATTCATCATGAGTTTATTAACAACTTATAAGTTTTTAGCATTTTGCAAAAGGAGAAAAATTAGCGATCTGGATTCAGTTTCAACCGTTTGGAAAATGAAATAGATCGATGGCCAAGATTCATTTTCACAGATTAGCAAAGTTAAAGAGTTGATGATCGAGATTCATTTTAGGTGGCTAGGAAATGGAGTAAATCGACAGTTGAGATTCATTGGTAGAGTTGGTCAAAGTTTGTCAAATCAATGGTCAAGATCATTTCGAATGGAAGATCAATGGTCCAAATTCATATGGGATTTGGTTGAAAAAATTCTAAGTTTTGGAGTTCTCCAAGATGGATTGTTGATGGTCGATGATCGGATCAGAAAGTTTGGCAAAGAGTTTTAGTTTTCCAACAGAAATCGTCGATGGCCAATGGTTGGGTCAACCAAATGAAAAAAGTGTTTGGTTCGGCCAAAATAAATATATGATCATTGATGGCCAATGATCAAGTATCGACAAAATTTGGGGAAATTTTTCATCTGGCTAAAAGAAATCTCCGATTCGATGATTGTGGGCCAGTAGATTTAGCAAGGTTTTTAATTCATCCAAAACAAGTTGACAATTGTCGATAAAAGAAAGAGGATTATAAAGTGTCGCGTCACATCATTATCCACGTGTCATGCCATGTCAACATCCACATGTCATGCCACATTATTTAGAGTGACAGGTTAGTGTCCACATGTCAAGCCACGCCAACATCTACATGCCATGCGACATCAACCATATTTTCACATCAACCAAGAGATGGTCGATTATTGATGGTTGAGGTTTGACAAATTTTGTAAACAAGTGGTTTCCAAGGAAATTCTCCGATGGATGATGATCAGGTTTCGGGGAGATTCACAAGCACATTTGATTTGAAAAAATAAATCTTTGATCATCAATCATCGATGTATTGTTGGAAAATCAATGGTTCAGATTGCTTCAAGTTGGCGATCGATGATGGAAATTCATCCACGAGCTTGGGGAAGTTGTAGTGGATCAATTGTTGAGTTTTATTCTGATTTGAGATCTACGACTCATATTAAAATACTGTTAAAACAGTAAAAACAATTAATTTATATGAAATTTTGTGATTTTTGAAGGTCATGAACTTGCAGAGCGAATTTGAGGCCCTAAACAACGTTTTTAGAAATTCTAATTTTTGAGACTGTAAGTTTTGTAGTCACCACAAAACTTCTTTGTAGTTTAAATACAATAGCTCAAGGAGAGATTTCCAATGATCTATTATGTTCTCAAAATGGAGCTTGTATGAGAAAGTTACAATTGAAACTATAGAGGGTATATTGTAACATCCCCAGCCACCCAGGCTGGACCATGCCACAAAAATAGAAACTTTTATCACTCTGATACCATAATGTAACATCCATAGCTTGTTGGTGAGCAATTCCACTCTGATACAATAGTGTGTATATTCGGCACTATAACACTAATATGCATAGTACATGTGGGGTAACGCACATGATCACAAGTTTGGTTGCATCACACCCACTTTCCTCTTCTGACGCAACTTATAAAAACATAAGTAAAACAATACAGCTGCATGCACAAGCATGTCGAGCACATTGGCATTACTGAGCATGTACTCCACACTGAACATGTGATCAATATTGCACGCGTAACCATTCTGGCATCATACACAAATTCTATTCTCCTTGTACACGCAGACTGATTCCCTATGTGCACGACCATTCTAACCTCGCCTCGGAGGATCATGACCATTATTATAAGGCTTACTCAATAAGAATAACTAATAACAACTCTCATACTCAACATGTATGACTATAAACACTGAATATCAACATCACACTTACATGTGCATGCAAAATTTTACAAAATGACAACAATTACTTATATTCAACATCATACAAGAACTAAACCCATATCAAATATAGACAATTAAGAACACAATAAATGAGACAAGCACATAAGGAAACTTGTATTTTATGAAAATTCACCAACTAGGCGTAGAACTCAGAGGTTACTACCATCCATAAACTATGTTGCTCATAAACTTTCAACTACAGGTCACCCCCAAGATGGGGATTAAACTCCACTAGGGAAAAAGACTCTTAATGTCAATCTAACATCTGATAAGCAACAAAAATTGCTCAGTCCAAGGTGCCAACTACTGCAACTAGTCTATAGTATCTCATTCCCCACATGCTTGTCCCACCCCAGGAAGTTTTCTCTTTGTCTCCTCAACATTCCTTTGACTACCCCACTTCCCTTCCAAGGATTCAACAACAGGAAAAACATGAATTCTCATAGCACTGCAACTAATTACCAACGCACTAGGGAACAATTCCGAACAGATTTCTCACCTAGAGAGAATGCTCACGGGCCTGACAACCTGCTTCTTCAAAAACAAATATCTCACATGAAAGTGACTACAACAAGGGTGGAAAACATTCTTTCTTCTACAAAATAGACGTGGGACAATACATGTGTGGATTGGAAAATGTTGTACTCCCTATTTTAGATGCTAATAAACCTAGTACTCCTTTATGGATGTAAAGTATGAGAACCAAATATATATAGAATTGGATGGAACCACATCTAGGGATTATGAAAGTGCCCAATAAAAAGTTTCCTGGAAGTAAAAACACTACCTTTTTGTGGAATTATTTCTAGGTTAATTAAGGCCTAAGAAAAACACTAATAAATTTAAATCAACATGCATACACATGATAATCAAGCTTCTTATGATAATTCATGCTTGATAGACAACTCATAAAAAAGGATTGTAGTCCTATGATAAATCTTATGATCATACAAAACAAGGGCACATGGATTTTATTCGTCATTCCAATTCAATAGCATAAACATAAGGCTCAAATATTATGTGATAGAGACATTGAAGCATTGTCTCATGAGACCAAGAATCCTTACTCGTTCTAGATTTATATTTGACCTATAAGGTCGAAATTCATGTTCTAATGGTGGGCGAAGGGACTGGGAGAGTTTGATGAAATGACGACCAAGATATCATTTGATATCGATATCAATGACCCAGATTCATCATGAGTTTATTAAAAACATATAATTTTTTGGTGTTTTGAAAAAGGAGGAAAATCAATGATCTGGATTTGGTTTCAGCCATTTGGAAAATGAAACAGATCGATGGCCAAGATTAATTTTCACAGATTGGAAAAGTTAAAGAATCAATGGTCGAGATTCATTTTTGGTGTCTGGGAAATGGAGTAGATCGACAGTTCAGATTCATTGGTAGAGTTGGTCAATGTTTGGGAAATAAATGGTCAAGATCGTTTTGAATTTAAGATCGACGGTCCAAATTCATATGGGATTTAATTGAAAAATTTCCAAGTTTTGGAGTTCTCCAAGAGGGATTTTTGATGGTCGATGATTAGATCAACAAGATTGGCGAAGAGTTTTAGTTTGCCAACAGAAATTGTCGATGGCCAATGGTCAAGTCGACCAAATAAAAAAATTGTTTTGTTCTGCCAAAAAAAATCTATGGTCGTCGATGGCCAATGATCAAGGATCAAAATAATTTGGGGAAAGTTTTTCGTGCGACCAAAATAAATATTTGATTGGCGATGGTCGATGATCGGGGTTAGGTATATTTAGCGAGGTGTTTAATTCATCCAAAAGAATTTGTTGATTGTCGATAAAGGAAAGAGGATGATGATGTGTCTTATCATGTCAGCATCTATGTGTCATTCCATGTCAACATCCACATGTCATGCCACATCAACTAGAGTGTCATGTTATTATCCACTTTTAATGCCACATAAACATCTATGTGTCATGCCATGTCGACTAGATTGCCACATCAACCAAGAGATGGTCAATCGTCGATGGTCAAGGTTCGACAAATTTTGTAAACAAGTGGTTACCAAGGAAATTCTTCGATGGACGATGGACGATGATCGAGGTTTGGGGAGATTCATGATCACATTTGGTTTGCAAAAGTAAATCTTTGATCATCAATCATCGATTTATTGTTGGAAAATCAATGTTTCATATTTCTTTGAGCTGATGATCGATGATGGAAATTTGTCCATGAGCTTGGGGAAGGTGTAGTGGATCAATAGTTGATTTTTATTCGATTTGAGATATACGACTCAAATTAAAATATTGTTAAAATAGTAAAAACAATTAATTTTATATGAAAATTTGTGATTTTCGAAGGTCATAAACTTGCGAGGCGATTTTCAGGCCCTAAAAAACGCTTTTAGGAGTTCTAATTTTTTAGACTGTAAGTTTTGTAGGCACTGTAAAAAATATTTGTAGTTTAAATATAATAGCTCGAGGAGATATTTCCAATGAGCTATTATGTTCTCAAAATGGAGCTTGTATGAGAAAGTCACAACTGAAAATGTAGAGGGTATAGTGTAACATCCCCAGCCACCTAGGCTAGACCATGCCAGACAAATCTCAACTTTTGTCTCTTTGATACCATAATGTAACATCCACAACCTACTATTGAGTATAATGCCACTCTAATAAACTAGTGCATAGATTCCACACTATAACATTAATCTATGTAGTACATGTGAGGTAATGCCCATGACCCCAAGTTCGGTCACCTCAACCCACTTTCCTCTTCTGACACAAATTATAACAACATAAGTAACACAACACAATTATGCGCACAAGAATTCTGAGCACATTGGCATTATTGAGCATGTAATCCACTCTAAACATGTGATCACTACTGCACACCTAACCATTCTGGCAACATGCACAAATTATGTTCTCCTTGTGTGCACAGATTGCTTCCCTGTGCACACAATGTTTCTAGTCTCTTTGTGGTGGAAAAACTACCCCTGTAGATAGATGAATTTCCCCTCAACCAGGTTCCCTTTGGTTGAGACAGTTAAAACAAATGGTTCTCTATACTCTAATCTACTTTTCCTATGTTCTTGTTTTATAGCTTAAAAGGAGAGAGAGAAATGATTTGTGTACCTGTCCTTGAAGGTTTTCCCTACAACCTTTAGTGGTTGAGCTCCAAATCTGAGTGCTTTCTTGTGAGTTTAACTTGCAAAAAAAACCAATTCCTCTTCCTACTATTATCCAACATTAGATAAAAAAAATCCTATCTAACAAACAAGGATAAGGATATCAAACAAGAACTGAACAAAGTGGATATGATAAATAGGCCAAGTTATCATTAAATTGGAAACATGAAACTTACAACCTGATCTGTGTTGCAGTCCCTCCAAGTCTCCAAAACTTTAGTCCTCAAATACACACCTTATAAGAAAGAGCCTCACTTTGATATCCTTACTCTCAAGATCAAAACTTTATTATCATATTCTCATTCTCCCTTTTTCTCACTCTGAATAGCCCTCGTTATAAAGGACCAGGAAGGTCTAACCACTTGGAGTACTTAGGGAATGTAGTTGAGGATAAGGGGGATAGGGTAAAATTTATTTAACCTTCACATTATCCTTATGGTTATGACCTCTCTAAATATGGTCAAACCAAATCTGTGTGGAAACAAGAATAACAACCCAATAATCACCGAGATCCTTCCCGAAACCATCCCTTGATACCTGGGATTTTGACTTATCTGCAAGGATTCTCCCCCCAAGAGGTAGATAGGGAATCATGGACGCCCCTTTTTAACTGGAAAAGGAAGAAGGACATTCCTAGAGAGTGGGTAGGGGGGATTCCTTGGTCAAACAAGGATAAAAAGACAAGGGGAAAGGTGGGTTTTCGACCTGTAAATTATAGTTTTTATCCTCTAACTTCACTAGCTATCATGACATGTTATTTTTACATGGTGTCAAGGTTGTAATACTTAGAAAATTTTGACACTTACACCATGAAATTACCCCATTGCAGTTGTGACACTTGCAAGGTGAGATGTCACAATTTTGACACTTAGCAAAGGGAAATACGACACTTGCAACACTTGTTTAGGTGTGAAAAAATGGTTTATAAAATATGCCCCCCAAAGTGTGAGGTCAAAAGAGAAAATGATGGCTAAAACACTTTGCAAAATTGTGTATGTCAAGGAACTGAAGTAGGAAACTTTTCGGAAGTTGAATACAACCATTAATCAGTATACATATATCATCCCGAGGTAGGCATACCCTTGCTCAGACAAAATGGACTCAAAGCATGGCCACCGACCAATACACTATGGATCCATGAGAGTACAAATGAGGGATATTCCCACTGAACATACAATGTGGATCCATATCTCTATGACTTGATCAGAATGTAGCCACGAGATTGTACATAGTGGAGCTACAACATGACAAAACATAGCCAAAAACCAATACAATGTGGATCTATGTAACATTATACATCGTGATAGCATGATTGTCACATAAAAATTCACAATCTCCATTGTAGCCTGGGATAGGCACATATGTGAAAGGAATTCAAAAAAATGGTCCCAGTGTCTTCGTCTCCATCCGATACTTGGTACGTTTCTAACCATGTGAATAAATGTGTTGACACTGAACATGGTAGAAACCACTTGATTACCGATCAATGATGTAAATCGTTAACAAGTGTGGGGGAGATCACCAATTATGCCAATGACTCCCAAGGTACCATTA
>SNQJ01S0251326.1:0-12814 GCA_010110895.2 Picea sitchensis | reverse complement strand
GGTCATTAAACCTCCTAGTCTCCTATATATACCAAGGAGACATTTTCATTTTGAATCATCTTGTACCTGAACATTTAAGTGGGGTAAAAGGAGGTTGCCCCCTCGAAGAGGCTTATTATATGAAATTATCTCTTTTTCAAGGCATTGAGTACTTTTCCTGAGGTTTTTCTATGCTATATTGATGTTTGGCTCTTAACACTCTTCCTCCAAAATCCTTATGTGGCAGTCTGCTACTTGGTCCCTCACCTCCCTCATTTTTTCCTGATAAGAGACACATATCTCATCCTCCAGTTTTTCCATTCTAAAGAGATTTTTATTTCTTTGTAATTTTTCCCTGGCTTTGATACGATGTTTTAACAGTTTCAATTTCCACACAAATCTTTGTTGTACCCCTGATTCAATCATAAAACATTGGTCATACAAGACTTCTTTCACTATAGTAGAAAACTTGTCTTCTACTAACCAAGTCAAATTTAACTTAAAAGGATAGGTTGTAGGGTGTTGAATAAATTCAAGTTGTACAAGGACATGTGCATGATCTGAAAAATAAGGATAATCCACCCAAGAACTGTAGCTTCCAGCTTCGCTTAAAAGTTCCTCTAAGATAAATTGATCTGGATTATTTTCGGCACGAAATGAGAGCGGAGATATAATAAATAATTGTACATAGATATTGTGGATATCCAATAATATAATAGAAACGTATCATATATGAAACCATAAACATAGAGATACAGTAATACACAATTTTCTATTAATGAACGAAATTGTACAAAGACTGTAAAAATACAAAGTTAAAGACTCGCTAGAATGGTGGTAGCTTATCTTTGAGAAGAGATGTCATGGCTACTCACATTTGCAAGAATGTGATTTTACAATGAGGCTCCAAAGGAATTTTTATCATAAATAAAATCCAAAACCCTAACCCTAGAAGATGAAAAGCCAACAATTTTGTGGACCCCGTTTTGGGTAGTTTGGTGTATCAACTTCCCAGGGGCGTAGCTTTGGCTAACTATCTCTGTTTGGGGGTCACGATAGATTGCTGGAAAGGTATCATTGAGGATATTCATTTTGGGGGCTCAATCAAAGCCTTTGGATATCATTGAGAAGCTCAATCCCAAAACACCTTCATTTAGGCCCTCAAAATGGCCCCGGAAGTTAAAAACTACTAAAAATAGTAAATTACCAAAATTGACAGAAAACTATTTTGAGCCAGTTGGAAAAGGTGGGTGGCCATCAATATCTACCTGTATCAATCCTCCCTCCTTAGGAAGAAATGGTCTCCATTGCATTGAGTGCCCAGGGGAGAGGGAAAATTGTTTGATGAATCTGCATCTTGATGACCTGCTTGCCTTGTTGGAGAAGTTGCATTGCTTAGCTTGTTGAAGGTTGTCACAAACCTGTGGTTGGAAGGGTTGCAACTTTTTAACCAGTTTGGCTACATGAGATGCATGTGTGCAGAAGGAATATTTACACTTTGTTGCAATCTTGTCGACCTGCTTCTGTTGGATAGAAGTTGCTTGGGTCGAGGCTGTAGTGGTTGCAGTACCCTTTTGTTCACCTTTTGAACAGATTGTGAAGAAGCTGAATTTTGTAGTATGAGATACTACCTTGCAACATTGTTTAGGTGGGACAGTAGTTGGAAATACCTCTGGTATCCTGTAGAGATGACCCCCCTGAGTAACAATGTCACTACGGGGTCGAGACTCATTGATAGCATGGCGCTTCCACATATATGGTTGGACCAAGAGAACATCACAGACATCCAGTGGGGCAACATCACATAATACCTCATTCTTGAAGGGCTTGATGTCATATGACAATTGACATTGTTGGCTGACATGAAGATCTCGTCCCTGACGAAGCCACCCAATGTTGTATGGTTGCGGGTGTGGTGTTGTTGACAATCCCAATTGTTTGACGACCTCTGTTGAGATGAGGTTCTTCTGGCTTCCACTATCAACAATAAAATGTAGCGGGGTTCCCTTCACCCACATTTGTGAATGAAAAAGGTGCTCCCCATCTTCAACATATGTGGGTTCTTCTAGTTGAATTGTTATGGTCGCGACAATAGCAGTGGGGTCTACGTCGATGATCTGTCTTCTATCAATATTTTTTGAATCAGATTATGAATCAAGATTCGGCTCCTTGTATTTTATCTTGGCCACCAATGACTATTTTGAGCGACATTCATCGGTGTTGTGTCAAGGGATTTTGTGGAAGTCACACCATTTTCCGGTGTCTTTCTTTGTCTTTCCGTGACCCTTCTTTTCCTATGGCTTGGACTGGTTTTCGGGAGACTGTTTGTTAGGGTCGTATTTATCATACTTTGGTTGTTGCGGATTTGCAGACCTGAACTCCTGTTTGTTCTGGTGCTTAAATTTTTGCTCTATTTTAACAACATGTCGATAAGCAACACCGAGGGATGAGATGTCCAAAAATCCATTTCACTTTGGATGTATCTGTGTAGAGCCCCACGATATTTCAGAACCAAATGTCATTCAGAGTCTTTGATACCCATCTTGGTGCACAAGGTATGGAAGGTATTGGTGAAATTCGGGGCTGCTTCTCTTGCCACAGTGTAGTCCATCTCATGTACTGGTCCTCATAGTTGCCAATAGGGTAATACAGTTCCTTTACCGCATCCACAAAAAAATTCCAAGTGGGCTCGGCCCCATATATTCCAGAATCCTATGTAGAACTTTTCTCCCAGTAATTTTCCCACCAATTTTTGACATGGGGGAGATCCTTAAGGAGTGTGAAGGTGATCTTTTCCCTGTTGAAGAAATTATGAATAGATAAATAACCTTCTAGCAAATTTAACCATTTTTCTAAGGCATTTGCATTTATCTGTTCTTCAAATATGGGAATATCAAAATTAACGTTTATCTTTAAAGGCGAGGTACTTCCAAAGTGGTTGTTTGATGAAGGTGTGCCTATTGTTATCGACAGACCTTGAAGGATGTGGGTGAAATTATCCATCATTTCGTTCCTTTGTCGCGTGAGAGCTTGCTCAAGCAACAGATTAATATAATTGTATTCTCTGTCTTTTTTATTTTCTTCCACCATGGAGGGTTTCTTGGACATGCAAGAGTGATTTTATTCAAGAGAGACAAGCTCGAGACCCAACTTGTTATACTCGGACCTCGTCGGGGACATGCACTGAAAAACGATCAAGAGCATCCTGCTCTGATACCACTGATCCAGATTATTTTCGGCACGAAATGAGAGAAGATATATAATAAATAAATGTATTGAAATATCGTGGATATCCAACAATATAATAGAACCGTATCAGATATGCAACCATAAACACAGAGATACAGTAATACACAATTTTCTATTAATGAGCGAAAATGTACAAAGGCTGTAAAAATACAGAGTGAAAGACTCACTAGAATGGTGGTAGCTTATCTTTGAGAAGAGATGTGATGGCTCACATTTGCAAGAAGATGATTTTACAATGAGGCTCCAAAGGCCTTTTTATCATAAATAAAATTCAAAACCCTAACCCCGGAATATGAAAAGCCAACAGTTTTGTGGACCTCGTTTTGGGTAGTTTGGTGTATCAACTTCTCGGGGGCGTAACTTTGGAATATGATCTCTGTTTTGGGAACACGATATCTAGTTGGAAAGGTATCATCAAGGATATTAATTTTGGGGGATAAATCAAAGCCTTCGGTTATAATTGAGAAGCTCTATCCCAAAAAACCTTCATTTAGGCCCTCAAAATGGCCCCAGAAGTTAAAAACTGCTAAAAATAGTTAATTACCAAAATTGCTAGAAAACTTTTTTGAGCCAGCTGGAAAAGGTGGGTGGCCACCGATATCCACCTAGATCAATCCTCCCTCCTTAGTAAGCAATGGTATCCATTGCGTTGAGTGCCCAGGGGAGAGGGAAAAACATTTGTTGAATCTGCGTCTTGATGACCTCCTTGCCTTGTTGGAGAAGTTGTGTTGTTTAGCTTGTTGAAGGTTGTCACAAACCTATGGCTGGAAGGGCTGGAACTTTTTAACTAGTCTAGCTACATGAGATGCCTGTGTGTAGAATAAATCTTTACACTTTGTTGCAATCTTGTCAACCTGCTTCTGTTGGATAGAAGGTGCTTGGGTCGAGGCTGTAGTGGTTTCAATATCCTTCTATTCACATTTTGAACAGATTGTGAAGAAGTTGAATATTTTAGTATGAGATACTACCTTGGGGCATTGTTTAGGTGGGACAGTAGTTGGAACTACCTATGGTATCCTATAGAGATGACCCCCCATAGTAACAATGACACTATGGGGTCGAGACTCATAGATAGCATGGCGCTTTCACATATATGGTTGGCCCAAGAGAACATCAAAGACATCCAGTGGGGAAACATCACATAATACCTCATCCTTGAAGGGTTGGATTTCGTATGACAATCGAAACTATTGGCTGACATGAAGATCTCGTCCCTAGAGAAGCCACTCAATGTTGTATGGTTGCGGGTGTGGTGTTGTCGACAATCCCAACTATTTGATGACCTCTGCTAAGATGAGGTTCTTCTAGATTATTCTATCAACAATAAATTGCAGTGGGGTCCCCTTCACCCACATCCGTGAATGAAAAAGGAGCTCCCCATCTTCAGGATCTGTGGGTTATTCTGGTTGAATTGTTGTGGTCATGGTAATAGCAGTGGGGTCTGCGTTGATGATATGTCTTCTATCAATATTTTCTGAATCAGGGTTCGGATCCTTGTCTTTGATCTTGGCCACCAATGACTGTTTTGAGAGACATTCATCGGTGTTGTGCCAGGGGATTTTGTGGAAATCACACAATTTTCCGATGTCTTTATTCGTCTTTTCGTGACCCTTCTTTTATTGTGGCTTGGACTAGTTTTCGGGAGACTATTTCTTAGGTTTGTCTTTATTATACTTTGGTTGTTGCGAATTTGCAGACCCAAACTCTCGTTTGTTCTAGTACTTAAATTTCTTCTCGATTTTAACAACATATCGATAAGCAGCACTGAGTGATGAGATGTCCAGAAAATCCATTTCAGTTTGGATGTATCTGTGTAGAGCCCCATGGTATTTCAAAACCAAATGTAGTTCAGAGTATCTGATACCCATCTTGGTGCATAATATATGGAAGGTATTGGTGAACTCCGGAACTGCTTGGCCCCTCTCTTGCCGCAGTGTGGTCCATCTCATGTACTAGTCCTCATAGTTGCCAATAAGGTAATATTGTTTCTTACTGCATCCACAAAAAATCCCAAGTGGGCTCAGCCCCATATATTCTAGAATCTTCTGTGGAACTTTGCTCCCAGTAATTTTCCCACCAATGTTTGACATGGGGGAGAGCCTTAAGGAGTGCGAAGGCGATCTTTTCCCTATCAGAGAAATTATGAACAAAGAAATAACCTTCTAGCAGATTTAACCATTTTTCTAAGGCATCTGCATCTATCTGTCTTTCAAATACAGGAATATCAAAATTAACTTGTACCTTGAAAGGAGAGGTACTTCCAAAGTGGCCACTTGATGAAGACACACCTGTTGTTATTGACAAGCGTTTAAGGATGTGGGCAAAATTCTCCATCATTTCGTCCCTCTGTCGCGTGAGAGCTTGCTCAAGCGACATATTAATATAATCATTTTCTCTGTCATTTTTCTTTTCTTCCGCCATGGAGGGTTTCTTGGATGTGCGAGAGAGATTGTCTTCAAGAGAGACAAGCTCAAGACCCAACTTTCTATACTCGGACCTCGTCAGGGACATATGATCAAGAGAAACCTGCTCTGATACCACTGATCCAGATTATTTTCGGCATGAAATGAGAGTGGAGATATAATAAATAAATGTACAGAGATATCATGGATATCCAATAATATAACATAAATGTATCATATATGCAACCATAAACATAGAGATACAGTTATACACAATTTTCTATTAATGAGCGGAAATGTACAAAGACTGTAAAAATACATAGTGAAAGACTCGTTAGAATAGTGGTAGGTTATCTCTGAGAAGAGATGTGACGGATACTCGCATTTACAAGAAGATTATTTTACAATGAGGCTCCAAAGGTCTTTTTATCATAAATAAAATCCAAAACCCTAACCCCGGAAGATGAAAAGCCAACAGTTTTGTGGACCCCGTTTTGGGTAGTTTGGTGTATCAACTTCCCGGGGGCGTAACTTTGGCATACGATCTCTGTTTTGGGCGCACAATAGCTCATTGGAAAGGTATCGTCGAGGATAATTATCATGGAGACTCAATCAGAGCCTTTGGCTATCATTAAGAAGCATGATCCTGAAAAACCTTCATTTAGGCCCTGAAAATGGCCCCAGAAGTTAAAAACTGTTAAAAATAGTAAATTACCAAAATTGCTAGAAAATTGTTTTGAGCAGTTGGAAAAGGTGGGTGGCCACCGATATCCACTGGATCATAAATATACGATCCATAATTTTAATAATACTATCAATCCCCATTCTTCCATTCCGCCATGCTGAGACTAATACATCCAGTAAAATATCCACCAGATGATTATCCTGAAATAGTTCTTTGAAAAAACATGCCAACTGTTCCAGTTGTGCCGAAG
This sequence comes from Picea sitchensis, assembly GCA_010110895.2. NCBI lineage: Eukaryota > Viridiplantae > Streptophyta > Pinopsida > Pinales > Pinaceae > Picea > Picea sitchensis. The sequence goes on along the minus strand of SNQJ01S0251326.1, from coordinate 6,249 downwards.
CTCCCATACCTCAATTGCACTAATTGTAAAGTTTAAATCCCCTGCAACAATCAGGTTTTTATGAGACAACATACCTCTAAATTCCACCTTTTCCCAAAATGTCTTTCTCTCGTTACAAGGAACATAAACGTTTAGCAAAGATAGTGGCTTGTTATTCTCCAAACAAGTACATGTTAGAAAAATACCACCACAGATAAGGTAAGGATCTAAATAAATTTTATTAGGATCCCAAGTCACCAAAATTCCTCCATACTTTCCAATCAAGCTTACAACACAAGTTAACCAATTTGGATAGAACAAATGCATAAAAAACCTAGCCTTCTTTTCATCCACTAGTGTTTCTTGAAGAAAAAATATATCAGGATTTGTCATATACAAAAGTCTGCGCATGGAGGCTGATTTTAGGGTCCCCCCCACCCCTACTATATTTAAGGAGAACAAGATCATAGTTTATCCCTAGTTAGGGATTTCATGCTTCTAAGAGCCCCATTGTCAATAATATTGGAAAGATGCAGGTCTGTAACTATAGGGAGGGTAAAACGTCTTTACACGCACTTCGAGTTTTTATGGGAGAGATCTCATAACCCAAACCCTTTGACCAAGTATAATCATTTTTTGAATCCTTCCCGGTCTTCTCCAAGTGTCCAGAAGTTCTTGTGGATCCCAATCTTTGTATTACTTCCCTCCCCTGATAGGTAGGGATGGGAATGGGGTTAAGTACCTCTCTGTAAGTTGGAATTAGGGAATCTAGAACATCACCAATGGAGCTTTCTCCTAGTTCTGGTTCCCTAAAACCCGAAAGGAAATTACAGTCCCCTTCCGTCTCACTGGTCGTAACCCTATCCCCAAAAGAATCCTCATCCACCCTTTCTAAAGTTCTAGCAAGGACATATTTCCCCCACAGGGTCACCAAGTGTATCCCTGACACCCCTAGGATTCAGAAACTCAACCATAGTGTTACCAAGGTTCCCCCCGCAACAGGATTTAATAAAACAGACTATGGTGTATTTAATCCCTCCCGAACCGTCTATGTGTCAGCATGATACAATTGCGTAGTACCAACATCCAAAGGAGTGGAAGAATCAAGAGTATCACGTTCCCAATCCGAAAGCGAAAAAAAGAGGGATGGGCAGAGAGATTTTAACTTACCCGTGACAGTGTCCTTAATGTCTAATTGTTTTGCCACCTTTGTTGTTGTAAATTATGAGTCTAGATCGTAGGAATCTACGCATGGAGAATCAAATCTAGTCGACTTCCTAAGCAATGAGTCTTCTGACTCATCAACCTCCATAAAACCCTGACAATCCCTTCCCAAATGGCCAGACCTTCGACAAAATGTGCATCGAAAAGGGATACCCATATAGTCCATTTTTTGGTTCAAGGTGTGTCCTCGCCAAGTTATCTCCAAGAACTCCAATAAACCCAAATGTATATCAACTTCGACTAACACCTTACCCAAATGAATTTTAGGTGCAGAAAAAGACATTTCGTCAAATTTTATAAAATGATCGAGCACATTGCCAATGGCTTCTAGTGATTTCGCATTCCAAAGTTGTAGATGTTATCACTCTGTAAATTCCCATAGGTTGTTATGAGGCAAGAAGAAAATTATCAGAGGTAACCTTAACCAACCGCTTCAAAACTGGAAGCTAGCCCTACCATTTTCAGAGAGGGATCTCTCTGTGAGTTCTAGGTTTGTTTAAGTGTTCAAAGATTTTAGGCTAGTTAGAAAGAATATAAGTGAGTTGTTTGTATTTGTTTTTGAAAGAAGTGGTTGAATATCAATTACGCTTCCATTGGGCTATGGGGTATGTTTTTTAAAGATAGAAGTTAAAGACAACTTTACAAGATTCGTTTCACAGGGCAAGATAGTGCTAATGATGGATTCTTTAGAAATAAAAATGGTTTATTGCTGAAAAGGTGAGATATCAGTTAAAACAAAAAAGCATTTAAGAATTTCTTTGTTATAACATCAGAGGAAAAACATTTAAATCTGTAAAAGATTAAGAACAGAGTACACAATGTTAAATTATGCAACTTTAACTTCTTTTAAAGATTAGATTTTTGAAAGACAATATGATAACTGAGAAAGAAAAAAAACGTGTATGCAGACAGAGGGAACTTCACCAACAATTTGACATGCAGGAATCCTGTGAAACTTCTCTTTGTATTACTGGAATAACTTCTTGATACAAATTACAACAACTATAGCTTGCTCGGGCGTAAAGATCAACAACCCTTCCTACTCTAAGTGAGAAATATTTATAATAAAAGTTACAACGAACTTGTCATTAATGATCAATACGTGAAAGAGTCCGAGTCTAACTAACTAATATAACAAGATGCGTAAATGTAGTAACTGATGATGATGTGTTGAATATCTCATGCTGGTTTCGGGGAAGACCATTGTTGAGTCATTCAGATGACCTCAACCGTGTTGTACACTAAGCTGGATGCTGAGATGGATGTTGAGATAGATGATGCTTTTCCTTTACCCAATCAAATCGCACATCTCATCCCATCTATGTGTGCTTGGGATGGTAATTTTCAATAACCGGTGGTAAACTTCGTCCATCTCGGTGTATTTAGAAAAATTTGGCTTGATGATGAAGACATACTTGATCTTGTGTTGAATGCTGAGGTCATGCTGCAGAGTCTCCAAGAATTCTTTGCCTGTGATGCTGCCCTGTATCCTTGAAAACTTGGAACTGTCTTTGGCCACAACTGTGATCCTTTGTTTGTAATCGGAGTCATTAGTTTATCATTTAGGACACGTAGATCAGGAAGACCCTTTTTCTGTAAGGCTTCAATCTTGCTAAAAAATCTTTGAACTCCAATGTCCATGTTCTGAGCCTTTTCCTCCAACTGTAACATCAATCCCCTTTTAGTCAATATTCTTTTTACCTCAAGGATAGTCTCTATTATGTCTTTGACTTTCAATTCTTCCAGCTCTTCTTTGGTTTTGGAGTTTAGAAACTGGATGATCTCGTTGGCCGCTGCAAACATCTCACCCACTTTTGTTCTTATCCTATCAATGGCTTTCCTACTCTTTAACACCAGATCATGTTGCTCGAACATGATTTGCACCATGGGTCAAATTTCATTTATGGATTTTGCAATATCTGTCCATATGTTTTCCTTAGCCTCTACTAATGTCTTACCTGCCACTGTTTGTTTCTGGAGCTGTTGTATTTCCTGCTTAAGCTTCTCTGTTGCCCGTCTCTCAACATTATATCTTGTTTGGAAAGAGGATTTGAGTTCCTGGATATTTTCAACCTCCCTTTTCAACCTATTAATCTCCGTCTCTTGCAAATTCATTTCCTCCATGGACTTTGCTAGCTCCACAGTTTTTTCCAGTGCTGTCAATGGGGCTGCTGATGGAATTTATGTTGTAGTGGTTGTTGGAACTGTTGTTGTACTTACTTCTGCAATGGGAACTACACTCAATGGGATGACTTCCATTGGTGTCATTTGTTCCTTTTCTTTCAATAATCTTTCCAACTCTATCTCCATTTCTCTGAGTTGTGCGTTCTGTTGCATGATAAGCTTCAACAATTCTTCTTTCTAGTTTTCGGCTTTAGCTACCTCTTTAGCTTGTGAATCCTCTGTTGGTGGAAATTTCAATTGTTTTCTCAAATATGCAATGTCAGCATTCTTTTTCTTCAACATTTCCTCTGTTGCTTTAACATTCGAGGGATCATACCCAATCTTAAGCACCAACTCCTCTAAGGATTTTATTTTATTATCCTTTGCAAAAGAGGATATCTTCTCCAACTTCAATTGGGTCTGAACATTGCTTAAAGACACGTGTAACTTAGCTGCGGTAGAGGAAGCATGTGCTAATGTGGAGAAGACCATTTCTCCAGTCTGTCTGTGAAAATCCATCTGGTCAGCTGGATGGACTTGTTTAGTGTCAAAAACAATAGTTGACCTCTTGTAGTTAGTGATCTCTTTGGGGTGAGGCACCTGTGCTTGCAGGAATGCCAGATGAATTCTTCCTTTCTCTGTATCAAAGGCTGACAATAGTCTTTGTTGTGTTGTGGAAGTTTTCTTCCAGAACTGGGAGCAAGTGTTATTAGTCAGCATCTGGTTCTTCTTTTTAATCATATCATATTTCTCAAAGATGTTTACAGGTGCAGATCCTTGTGGAGTTTGGGTGGTCACAACTATTTATGTCTGTTTCTTCGAAGAAGAAGTTGACACCACCTATTGTCTTCTCTCAATCACTGTGGTAGAGTAGGTCTCTTCCTCACCAGACATGTGAGTAGCAGGAGTGGTTTTGGGTTTCTTGTTGTATACCCATAATTCTTCTGTTGATACCTTAGTGATTGAAGGTGAATCATCCTTTCTTGGCCTTTTTTCCTTGGGTATCTGAGGAGTAGCATTCGGTGAGATAGATACTGAAAGAGATTCATGTGGCTCTATATCTACTAGAGTATTTACTTCCCATTCTGTCTGGTTCACATATTTTTCGATTTCTGGCTTGAGGGTGTGGGCATAGGGTGAACTTTTGTTCTTGGACCTCATCTCTGCAATGATCCCACTGGGGTCATATCTCCAAATAAAACTAGTGTTGAATTTCATCTCCTTCAACAATTTGTCTGCCTCTTCCCCAGTAGCTCGACTGTTGCAGATAAATGGGCCTATTTGTCCTTTAATCCTCATCTGTTGTTTTTTCTTCAGAGACACAAAATGGATGTCATCTGAGTCTATCATCTGATGAATATATTCCAGTGCGAATATTTGAACAGGCACATGCTTAGGAAACTTGTATGGAGCTAGTTCGCACCCATAGACTCTGATTTCCGTGTGATTCTGGTATAGAAACCAATCTCCAGTCATTGCCAGATCTGAAAGGTGCAGAACTCTTTGAATTTCTTCAGTTATTCTCGGCTCAGGTCTTCCACTAAGCATGCCTACAACTAGATGATAAAACAATTCAATGAATTGTTTAAAAGTGAACTCAGTGGAGTTTCTCCTGAGCAGCGATGTCCATAATGTGACTGCTTGAGGTTTTCCTTCTTTGTCCATCTTCTGCATTGAGAAAGATAACCTATCCGCCTGAAAAAAGATGAACATGTAAGCCAAGATGGATGAGTATCGAAACATGCCCTCTGTGGCGAACTATGAAAACTGCTCGTGTATGTTCTCCGCCAGAAAAGTGTTGTAGTCAAACTGAGTGGTGGAGTTTTCCTCGGTAGAGAAAATGGACAGAAAACCCAATATAGGCTCATCCACCCATGCGTCTGAAAAATAACCAAGCAGACAACAGAGTGATGAAATGACTTGGTTTCCCTTTTCTGAGAACAGGGAGGAAGGATAGGGGGGATTTGATTTGGAGAACTGAGCATCCTGTGGGAGAAAAAATTCAAATATCTGGGCTCTTTGAGGAAAAGATAATTTATGGTATAACTCTGTTATGATTTCGAGATTGAAAGGGGAGGCAGATTCATTTCTGGGTATCTGCATCATCTGATCAATGGTCTCTGGCGTGATGAAGAATAGAGTTTCTCCTGATGACGAGACTATGGCTCTCTAGTCGGGAAGGTAATGAGCCTGGCATTTGAGGGAAAATTCAGGGAAATGATGGACCTGGGGAAAAAGATATAAAGGAAGATTGGACTCCCAGAGCCCGATTTCGTCGCTCTGATCTAAGAAAGTGTCTTTGAGCCACGACTGCAACTCCACAAAGTCAACTTCACACCTTGTGTCTGATATCAAATGAGATTTGTTGGCTAATGGGATCTTGTTGAGGTCGACAGGAGGTGGGAGGAAAGGATTTTCCCTGGCTTCTGCTTTCTTGGATTTTGGCGCCATTGTTGTGAAGAGTACCTGCAATTCAAACGAAATGTTAGTGGTTATGGTTGTGGCTGGATGAGGTGTTGCAGAGGCGGAGGAAAATGAATCTCTTGATACACAGGGAATGTGAATGGAATGGGAGATGGCCGAAATGGGGTTGAATTTGAGTGGACGGGTATCTGTTTGGGCGAAAAAGGACAAGTTAGATGGACAACAGGTATGTGGTTAGTCATAAATGGCCAACGGGTTGTTTAGAGCGTGAGAGTGCAGGATGAAGGACATCTGAAGTGTACCTCTGGTCAATGTGTGCACTGGTGATTGGAAGGCGAACGGGAAAGGATATGACCTGTAACGGTTAAATGGATGGGACATGCTGATGGGGTCATGATGTGGAACTTGCAGAGGGTGGTGGTGAATCATAACGCTGAGAGGTAGTAAAAGTTTGGAGAG
>SNQJ01S0251325.1:0-12814 GCA_010110895.2 Picea sitchensis | reverse complement strand
ATTATTTAAATATTATCAATTATTTGTCTCAACTAATTAGTTAAGCTAATTAATCCTAACAAAAGAAAGGTAGTTGAAATACCATAACTTATTGGCAAAGAATAAAAGCTCAAGGTAATGAAGAGACAAAAGGAGTAAGAGAGAATAGAAGGAGAAATTTTTCTATAAGGTTAGCTCTATACTTGTGAGATACTTCCATTCTTCATTCATTTTGAGTTTACTAGAAGGCTTAACCATCTTGATGACAGTAGGGTCTTATTGAAGGCAGCAGGATTCAAAATTGAATCATAATTTCTAGCAGCTTGTCTTTAAAGACACTTGATTTATTTTTGGCAGTCTGTGTGTTCTTGTTTGTTTATGGATTAAATTTCATGACTAATAAATAATATTTTGCAAAGTCAAGTGACAACATTTTGTGGCAAGTTGATCCAGATATTTAGCTTCAATTTTCTTTTGTTGTCAGAGTCTTTTTGTACGATGCCCATTGGAGGCTTTTAAATCTGACTTTGGTCCCTACCCTCGCATGGGTTTGTAAAGAGAATTCAGCTTTGTATCTTGGAATGAAATCAATTTAATAATCAGATTTCTGATTTCAGTCTCGAATGTGTATTTTGATTATTTGGTTCAGATTTCACTTTTAACCTTGTCTCTTATCCATGTACACAATTATGTAATTTCTTCATTATTTTATTTCTTTTGCACAGTTACATATAATATATATATATATATATATATATATATATATATATATAGGCTTGGTCTTTTGTACTTAATACATGTGGATTAAGTGATTGTTTTTTATTTTTATTTTAAGGCTATAAACCCCAGGTAACATTCCCAACTATCTTGCCTTAGCCCAGCAAGATATGAAAATTCTTGAGTAAGTTTCCTCATACCTTTTCCTCAACATTTAATCGGTGACCATACTGGGGAGATCTTCCATATCTCTCTGGTTGATTGTATCACGATTATATTTCATTTTTCTGTTTTTTCTGATTACTCTTTGACTGATTTTTTTCCATGACAATACATGTTAGGAGACAACCCAATATTGGAAATGATCTTGATGACCAAACCAACAGTGCATTGACTTTATTCAACATTATTTTAGAAATTGCTAGTACTCGCATTGAAATTGAATCCTCTTGGGAAGTAGTTGAAAGGGATATAAATATTCATGAACGTTGGGAAGCCAGGAAAAGGCGGCCTAGAAATCAACTGTAACCTCCCTTTTCTTAACTCTTTGGTATTTCATTTCATGTCCTCTAATCCTTGCATTTCTCGAAGGAGAAGAGGGTTGTCCTCTAAAGCTACCCCTATTTTTCAAATAGGAAGGAAGAAAATTTTCTTATAAACACAACAAAGTGCTCTTAGGCAAACCTTATATGATTCTTCCAGTTCAGCTTTATCACCCATACCTATCACTTTCACCATGACATCTACGGGTAGTGATAGTGGCACTGGAGGTCCCTTCTCTTTGCAACCTTTTTCTTCATCGATAATTGGTAGTATCTATAGTCATCAAGTCCCTATTCAATCCACTGCCAATCTTGCTAAAGTCATAAAGAAATATGGACTTTTCAAATTTGAGTAAGATGCTACAACCACCCCATGGCACGTATCTTCTCCCTTGAATCTTGCACCATCCACTCACCCATTACCAAAATTCAAGGGTCATTTACCTAAGTTTTTGGGAAATGGTATCGTTACTACAAATGAACACCTGGTAGCATTTCCTAATGTTTTTTCATAACATAGGGGCTAATGATAACGACAGTTACATGCGTTTATTTGTCAACTCTCTTGAAGCAAAAGTCGTAGCATATTTTTTTGACCTCCCTCCCAAAATCCTTTCCACTTGGGAAGAATTGGTTTATTGGTTCAATTCCATTTATGGACAGCCCAAGAGTCCAGCTAAGCAATTAAGGGAATATAATAATATTTCCTATAAGGATGGTGAAACCATTAAATATTTTAACCTTCACTTCACCAAATTATATAATCAAATCCCTGAACTAATACATTCTCAAAATCAGGTTTCTTTCATGCATTATTATAATGCATTACCTTCCCTTGACAATCTAGGTTCTGCCCTTCAGGCTTGCCTAGAATATGAAGAGAAACTCGAAATATCGGGTCTCCTTAAGGTAGACATGGTCAAGAAAACAAACTTGTTTTCCCTCCTCATAGGATGATAGCCTATGAACAAAAAGGAAATTCTTATTCCCCTTTCTCTGGGGCTTCTTCTTCTTCCTTAGTGCCTTTTAGGAATACTAATGAAAACACTTTTCAGCCAAAGGCCATAATGTCTCGTAAGTGGTGTAACTTCTGTGAAGAAAATCATGAGGAGAGTACTTGCGAAGTTAAGAGAAATGCTAGGGATAAGATCTTTGGCAAAAGGCTTGATACCATGATCGTTATTTTAGATTGGGTTGAACCAAAATATGTTATGGTAATTAATACCAAGAATAAATCTTACACTTCCAAGGGAAAATATGACCTTCCCCAAACTTCATCCACCCCAAGCTCATCTTCTCAAAATGTTGATATTCAAGCTGTCAGAACTTCGGATAATCAAGGAGTGTCTTCTCCTCTTCCCTCGTCTAAGTATAATATCCTTAATCAATTGGCTAATATCAAAGTTGATGCTACTCTTTTGGACATGGTTGTCATCCTAGAACAACAGAAGCATCTTAAAAACTTTATGGAAGGTAAAATTTCTAACATTGCCTATCTATTTGAAGAGTCAAAGGAAGAGGACTCAACTATAAATAAGATAGCTGTAAATAATTTTAGGAACCCTGTAAAAAAAAAACCTTTCTATTTCTCAGTAAAAATCATGGATAAAATAGCTTGTTGTTGCCTAATTGATGATGGGTCCAGTCCAAGTGTGATGTCTAAAATTATCGTGATGGAGCTTGGTTTATCTTTCACTAACGAAAATTCTAGGGGCATTCTCTCTTATAACAGTTTGTAGCAATCAACTATAAGTGAAATCAAGGATGTAACCTTAGTTATATGTGCACATCCCGAGATAAGAACAACCCTCAACATCCAAGTAATTGATATGCCGGTGAGTAACTATTCAATTATTTTAGGAAGAGATTGGCAAGCCTTAATTGGTGGATACCTTTCACTTGATGATACACATTTGTTCGTCCCTCGGAACAAAAAGGACATTATAGTCCTTAGGGAAGGAATAATTTCACCATATAGAGAGAACGTTCCCCAACCTAATGTAAATTATCTCGAAGAATATTTGGGAGTGTACTCTATCTTTGTTGATGAGGGTGACACTACGCTTGAACCAGTTGATTTTGATGATGGCATGTGGCACATGAATTTCGATGGCTCGTGTTCAAATGAAGGTAATGGAGTCGTCATCATTCTATATTCTCCTATAGGTAAAATCCACAATTTTGCTTGTAGGTTGGAATTTTCTTGCACAAACAATGTCACTGAGTTTGAGGCCTTATTTTTAAGCATCAAAAATGCATATATAACCTTGGTTGTGGCCACCATATAGTTTTTGATGATTCTGAACTTCTTGTCAATCTAGTACGTAAGATTTATTCACCAAGCAATAAGTTACTTAAACGTTATACTCAGGTTGTTTCGATGCTAATTTCAAATATGTTATCATTTAACATCACTCATGTTAAGAGGGAACTTAATTCAATGGATGATAGGTTAGTTGTTTTTGCAACATCTCCTACCCGACAGCTTTTACCTCAAAGACCTGATTGTACATTTCAATATCTATATCATCCTTAGATCTCTGATAACGTAGAATCGTGGCAGGTTTTCCTGAGTGATGAAGGCATTTTCACTTTCATACAAAATGAACTGTTTAAGCCCAAAGAAATCATCTCTATTGAAGATGAAAATTTTCCTAAAGGCTTGAGTCCTCTTGAAAGTTCATTTTCATCAAGTGATGTAGCCAACAAAGAAACACATAAGGAAGACGAGTTGAAAAGGAAAGTTGGTGATACCATCTCCTTGAATATTGGGACATCTGAATCTCCAAAGATCATTAAATTAGGTGCCCAATGTTTTGATGAAGAGAAAGAAAAATTCATAGAATTACTCTGTGAATTTCAAGATGTTTTTTCCTGGTCATATGAGGATCTTTGTGGTTTTGATCCTGCTCTCATACATCATGTCATTCCTATCAAAGAAGGGATAAAACTAGTTAGGCAAAGACAAAGACCTATTAACCCTGCGCTCAAAGCCATTATTAGAAAAGAATTGGAAAATTTGTTGAAAGCTAATATAATCTTTCCAGTTAAGTATTTTGATTGGGTTTCAAATCTGGTCCATGTTCAGAAAACTACTGGTCATATCAGATTATGTGTTGATTTCCACGCATTGAATAGAGCAAGTGTAAACTACCATTTTCCACTTCCTAATATGGAAATGATTTTACAACAAGTTGCAAGGTCTCAAATGATGTCCTTACTTGACGATTTTTCTAGGTATAATCAAATCAAGGTAAAAAGGATTGATAGGTATAAGACCACATTTACCACACGTTGTGGCACCTTTGCTTATGAACGCATGCCTTTTGGATTATCTAATACATGGGCCACCTTTCAAAGAGCTATGCAGATAGATTTTGACGGTCTAATCAATAAGATTATCCAAGTTTATCTTGATGACTTGACTGATTATTCTAAAAACCAGTTGGATCATTTTGGTCATCTTAGAAAATTTATCATGTGCTGCAGCAAATTTGGCATTTCTTTAAATCCTTCCAAATATATTTTTGGTGTCACAAAGGGCAACCTCCTCAGTCATATTGTTTCTGATTCGGGGATAAGTATAGATCCCGAGAGGATTACTTCCATTCTAAACCTCCCTGCCCCCACCTCCAAGAAAGAGGTTCAAGCTTTCATGGGCATTATTAATTGTGTTCGTAGATTTGTTCCTAATTTTGTTGTCATGGTTAAACCAATCCATAATATTCTGAAGCAGGATCGTTCTTTTTCTTGGATAAATGATGTCGAGAATTATTTCTTTAGGATTAATAAAGAAATCAGTTCTACATCAGTTCTCGCGAAACCGGATTTTGAGAAAGACTGTCATATATACCAATGCCACCAAGGAACCGATTTTTACTATCCTCTTACAATGTGATGACCAAAACAATGAAAAATGTGTAGCTTACATGAGTCAAAGTCTATCAGACAATGAGATCAAATACTCTTATATTGAGAAACATGTTTTTTTCTCTTGTCAAGGTTATAGAAAAATTTCGCCATTTTATTTTGGGCAAACATACGCAGGTAAAAGTCCCTTTGCCTACTGTCAAGTTTATGCTTTCACAAACTTAACTTTCAAGAAAACTCGCACATTAGCTTGCCAAAATTCAAGAGCATGATTTGACGATCATGACTTCGAAGACAATCAAGGGACGAGACCTAGCCCTTCACTTAGCTCAGCACCCTGAACCAAGTGAAGAACTTGACAACCAAGATAATCCTCTTTAAATGGTATTTTATATTGAAGATCAGAATCTCTCTCTATCTAATCATCCTTGGTATAAAAATTTGGTGTATTATTTTCGGTATCAAAAGTGTCCAGATGGGTTGGATCCTCACTAGAGAAGGAGACTTTGCCTTGAAACTTCCAAGTATATCATTTTAGGAGACCTTTTGTTTAGGAGGTATGTTGATGGTTTGCTACTTCGATGTGTAAATGATGAAGAAGCACAGAGCTTATTACGTGAAATCCATGGATCATCGACTTCTGTCATTCACATCGATGGCCATTTTTCTGCTAAGGCTACTACTTTTAAGATCATAAGAAATGGTTATTACTGGCCTACGATATTCTATGATTCATATAAATTTTCAAGATCCTATGATAAATGCCAGAAATTCGCTGGGAAATAATGTCTTTATGCCATGCCTTTACAACATGTCCTTCTGGATTTCCATTTTTCTAAGTGGGTCCTAGAATTTATTGGACCTATCAACCCTCCATCTTCTGCAGGGCATATCTTTATTTTGACAACCACTGATTACTTTACTAAGTGGACCAAGGTTGTTCCTCTTAGACATGCACAGGATGAGCAAGTAGTTTATTTCCTAAAATCTAATATCTTCTCTAGATTCGACATCCCATCAGAGATCATTACGGATAATGGCCTAGCCTTCATTTCTACAAATTTGATCCAATTTATGGCTAAGTTAGGTGTCAAACATTTCACTTCATATTCTTACTACCCTCAGGGAAATGGGCAAGCAGAGTCCACTAATAAAAATCTGGTTAGGATCATAAAGATAATCATAGAAGACAAACCTCGTCAGTGGCACACACTTCTCACTTATGCTCTCTGGGTAGATCATACAACCACGAAAGCAAGTACAGGATTTACTCTCTTTCAACTCGTATATGGCCAAGAGACTATTTTTCCTACTCAGCTAGAGCTTTCCTCCTTATGGTTGATGTTACATACTGAAGAATTAAATTCTTCTAATGTTCCTCAAAGGATAAATGCATTGTTAGCCCTGGAAGAACAAAGAAAATTTGCCTTGGAGAACCTAAAAAGAAGGCAGCAAACGGTTAAAAAGTATTTTAAAAAATGAGCAAAGGTTGTTGAATTTAAGATTGATGACAAAGTCCTACTATGGGATATGTCCCATGATGAAAGAGGGATACATTATAAATTTCAAAAATTATGGCTAGGTCCTTTCAAAATAACTTTTATTCTGGGTACAAACTCATACCTTCTAAAGGATTTGGAGGAGCGATTGGTTTCTTCCAATACTAATGGTTCCCACTAGAAACACTATGTGGAACCATCTTGATCATTAACGCGTTGTGTAAACATGAATATTGAATATAGTCTTGTGTCTTACTTTTTTTTACTTTGGTTTGTTGAGTTTAATTTATGAGGTTTGTTTCGCGTAATCATCAGAAATAAAGTCTGGATCAGTTTTTCCATAACAATGTCATTTTGTAAGTATTGTTGATCGATGAAAATAAAATACACACAAATGTCATGATGTCCTCCTTTTGAGACAACGTTGGGATAGATTTTTTCTTTCAATATTGTTGTAGTATAGTTGGTTTTGTTTTATCCCTTTTTTTTTATATCCCTTTCTTCTCTCCATCCTGAGATTCAAGAGCATATCAAAAGCATTCTCCTTGAAATTATAAAAATCATGATCAATTATGAATCTTATTCAATTGTTATGCATACAGGACCAACTCCCCTCATACATCTCACTTTCCATAAGTTATTCACCGAAGTCCCATCTCATTATTTCCCTTAAACCATATTTTTCCCCCTGGTGCATAACTCTTATTTTCAATAGTTTTGATCACCTACTTCTATTGGTCTGTGAAACCAAACATTTTGAGTTCTAAATCTGTTGAGAAGAAATTTCCCCGTGGAGTCACAAGTTTTTTGACGCCCAAAAGAACAACATGGAATCCCTGCCTACAAATGGGTTGGAATGCCTTATTACTTATATATATCTAATAATATACTAAATAGGTGGGACCCCCCTATGTGAATAATGATGAAAGATGCTCCTCTAATTTGTGAACATGACTACCTTGCAAAAATGATTCTACAGTTTGAGAATAAACCCAAGTATTCGAACTGATTTCCATGTGAAATGGATGAATGATGGGTGCGTTGGCAATTTGATTTGAAAAGAAAAAGAGGAAGAAAATGTTTGTTTTGATAAGCATCTTGGTTCATTCTTGCTACACATATATTTTGGCATATAGTTATGGTGTATTGCACTTATGGTATACTTGTTATATATATTGTGGACAATTGATATGTTTTATGAAATGGAAATCCTCCATTAGTAAGAAATGTGGGACATGTTTTGGTGTTAAGTGTTGAACATACATATAAGACTTATGATATTAATGTGGGGGAGGTCGATTCGATTTTGGATTGAAAGTGTTATGTGGAAAATTGAATATACATGGTGGACTATGTGTTTTTGTTTTGGAAGTTTGGGTGCACTCGTACTTCGTTGTGGTTGATAGAATTTAATGTGGGAAACGACGTGCAATTACTGCACGTCGTTCTTACCCTACCTCGAGAATTCCACCTTCACTTTTCTTGCACTTGTGTTGGTTTCTTTGGTTAGTATTGCCTCCATTTTGCTAGGCCTTTGGAAGAATTGTGGTGCTCGATAGATTTTTGGCATTCTCCTTACAGGTATGTTGGATCTTACCTCTCCATTCATGAACTGTAACTTTGCTATGAATAAAATCATTATGTTGGCTCATAGATTTTTCTTACAAAGTGTGTTTGCTTCCCGAAGATGACAGTAGATGTATGTGAGCATTTTGGTTATGCAAATTACATTTAAATGGGGTTTCTTCATGCTAGCATTTAAACGTTTCGAGCTAGGAAATCTGTTTGGCATTCCATTCTATTTGAAGTATGTGGTTGTGTTGTGCCCAGAACGAATGTTGCTTATTATTTTATGACTATTGAAAAATAATTATGGTGAATACATTCAATTTCACTCATTTCTGATGGTTAAAATTCGAAGGGTTTTCTTTGTGAATTAAAAGAACGATTGGGTTTTTATGATTATTGTGTAATGTCATACCCTTTACTCAGTCGTTGAAAGATTTTCGACCATTTTTATTATCAGTCCACAGTTTAAAATTATATTGGAGACCTGTGTATTTTCCTTGCGACCATTTTAGGAGGTCTATGGAAAGGTTTGTCTTGGGAAAAGATGTCTTTTGTTTTCTTGTCAGCCCCCATTTCAAAATATTTTTCCCACAGCCTATACAAACCCCACTTTTCTATCTGACATATGGGCTATTAGTGAACTCGAACTTGGGTTTTGATACTTTTTATGGGTTGATCCGACAGTGGAAAAGATTGGTTATATCTGTGAGTTCTTGGATTTCTTGTTATTTATCTATGGGGGTTTTGTCGATTTTGAGGTTATATGATTTAAAAAAAAAACGATGAGCACCAGTTTCGCATGGGGTTTCGAACCCAACCTGTTTATGCAACAAGTATTGGGGTTGTGATATAAGTGTTGTATAGTGAAAGGTCGATGGCTTTATGTTTGTTTTCTCAACCTCCCATGTTGGCTTCAGGTAATCGGGTTTTAATTGTTTTGAACGACTTTGTAAACATTCTCTTACACAACGTTTTGTTAATGGACATCCATATTAAAAAAAAAGGAAAATGAAAAGTGTAAAGTGACAGTCCTGAATTTTTCCTGGGGTTTTATATTGAACATTGTCGTGTCTTGGATTTAAATTGTTAACAGAGAAAGGTTTTTGGCAAATCATGGCAATGTCGATTTTCAATAAATATTATTCTATGTAATAGAACAGTAATCGTCTCATTCACATTCATTATCTCACTTTCCGCTCATTATATGCCCATCGCCTTCCCAAATACACTTAAAACATCCCTTGTTCTATTACTAAGAATTTCATTTAAAAAAAAAAGTGAAAGGATTAACAGGAAAGGAAAGGGACTAGATGAGGACTAGCGTTGGAAGTTTGGATATGGATACATTTTTTGTTTTGTAAAGAAGTTACCTCTACATTTGCTTGAACAATATTCGTTGGTTGCTTCTCGTCCATGCTACCATTTTTCACTCATTACAAATCCCCCCATCTTCCCAATAGCCCTATCACTCCCTGTTCAAATGGCAATTGATTGTTGAGTTTAAAAGTGTGATGGATGGATGGATTGCATGTGTTTTTGTTGTGAATGATAGAGCCAACCTTTTGATCTTAATTCGGTAGAGTATCGATGCATGGATTGTTAAGATTTGTTCATAACATGATTGGAATATTGCCTCGGGATGAGTTTATTTAGCAGAGGTAGTAATGGAAGAGGTGTTAATAGAGGCAGAGGAAATAATTGGCAAAGAGGCCATAGAAGGCCATGATTTTCGATACATTTTGACGTTGATCCGCAAGAACCAAATCAGATTTTCCAAGCTGGGTTTTTTAATCTAGTTGGCCAAGGAATTTTGCATCCTATACCTGAGAGGCCCCCTTGCCAACCACATCAAAATTTCTCTAGTATTCATGTTCCCCCTCATGTGTCTATGCAGCCGTAACCACCTGCCAATGATGGTTGGCAAGAAATTGTTCATCATCCTACAACTCATCACCATGGTTGGCCTACTATGTCGTTGCCAATACCCTCTCCTCCACCGCCAATCAATCCAAATGCCCAAGTTGATCGTGTTGTCTCGCCAGTACAGTCCTCTCATGCAAGCAAGAGCCTAAAAATTGGTGTTCCCAAGCTAGAGCTAGATAAGGGAAAATGACTAGCCAATCCCTCCAAGTCATCCAAAGATTCCTCTGAATATGTGTCCTCTCATATCCATCTCAAAGATGATTGTTCCCATTTCATTAGTGCAATCCACCCACAAGGTTCCCATAAATTGAAGGCTATTGCATAGGATAAATCAGAAAAGGGATCAATAGAAAGCAACAGTGGAAAGAGGCAAAATTCCTCTCACAACAAATATGGTTTTTAATCTTATTATTGATATTTTCTTTTGTGTGCAGTCTTTTTATTTGATATGCCAGTATTTTGGACAGCAAATACATATTTACACAAAATTTTGGACAACATGGATATAATGTTATTTTTGGATATACTCATGTTCTAATTTGTTGATAGGAAAATATTTTATTGTTAATAAGAGGATGAGAGTTACAAGGCGGATATTTGAATTAAATATTTTGGGTATTATACTTCATATTTTGATGATTATTAAAGAAATGAAAATTGGAGTGACAAGGGGTCCCACCTATTTAGTTATTATTTAAATAGACCCTTATTTATATATTATAAATTATTTGTCTCAACTAATTAGTTAAGCTAATTAATCCTAACAAAAGAAACGTAGTTGAACTACCATAACTTATTGGCAAAGAATAAAAGCCCAAGGTAATGAAGATACAAAAGGAGTAAGAGAGAATAGAAGGAGAACGTTTGTTATAAGGTTAGCTCTATACTTGTGAGATACTTCCATTCTTCATTCATTCTGAGTTTACTAGAAGGCTTAACCATCTTGATGACAGCAGGGCCTTATTGAAGGCAACATGATTCAAAACTTAATCATATTTTCCAGCAGCTTGTCTTTAAAGGTGATTGATTTATCTTTGGCAGTCTGTGTGTTCTTGTTTGTTTATGGATTAAATTTCATGATTGATAAAGAATATTTTGCAGAGTCAAGTGACAATATTTTGTGGCAAGTTGATCCAGATCTTTAGCTTCAGTTTTCTTTTGTTGTCAGAGTCTTTTTGTATGGTTCCCATCAGAGGCTTCTAAATCTGAATTTGATCCCTACCCTCGCAAGGGTTTGTAAAGATAATACAACTTTGTATCTCATAATGAAATCAATATAATAATCAGATTTTTGATTTCAGTCTCGCATGTGTATTTTGATGATTTGGTTCATATTTCGCTTTTAACCTTGTCTCTTATCCATGTACACAATTATGTAATTTCTTGCTTATTTTATTTATTTTACACATTTACATATAGTATATATAAAAGCAGCCTTGGTCCCTTGTGCTTAATACCTATGGATTAAGTGATTATTTTTTTTTATTTTTTTTTAAGGCTATAAACCTCGAATAACATTCCCAACTATCTTGCCTTAGCCCAACAAGATCTAAAAATGCTTGAGTAAGGTTCCTCATACCTTTTCCTCAACAATGACCAATGAGAAACTTGGGGAAAAACTTTTTCCACTGATGCTAGACTATCAAAAGAGTCTAACAGAATATCAAAATAATCTAACAACATTGTTAGAGCGTCCAGAGTTGTTGAAGCCTCTTTTTGGGAAGAAAAAGAAAAAGGGATTCAAATTTGAGGTAGTTGGTGAAGCAAAGGCCTCACTTTGTGAGGAAGGTTTGACAAAACCTCAGGTTGACCTTTTGGATGCGCATGATGAGGGTGTATTAGCACCCAGATACGATGAAGATTTGATGTTGGATGATTTTCCCTTGGATGTTGATCTAATTTCTAGGGAGTCATACCTGAGGGATGATGAAGAGGAAGTTGGGGAGCTCACAGATGAGCCTCTTATGGAATTGATTTCAACACATTCATCATCATTTTAGTCATATATGGTGATCATGACACATGAGGATGTTAGTAGTACTTATGGTTTGAGGGAGGAGCTTCTTGTGGTGATCGAGCACAAGGGGCATTCAGATATGCAAGGGCTTGATGAGACATATGGTATAGAGACTTTTGATTATACACATAGTTTGCATATTGGAGATCATGAGCTAGTTATTTTGGTGAGCCCATTGACGGCTCAAGTCATAACTGAAAATAGGGGAGTTGAGCATATATCTTGTGGAATAGCCATCAAGGAGGTATATGCACCCATGTATTGTGGGAATGGATATATTGAGGATGTGGACACATCAGTAAGGGATTGTGGAGAAATTCCTTCATATAGACTTCTTGACAGGGACGTTGAGCATACCCTTGAGTTTGGATTATCCAAGGATAAGGAGTGGATATATGAGATTCATCGAGCAACATATTCCTTGAAGATTGATCTTCGATTGGGATATCACCAGAATACTCACGAGTTTCATTATGAGCACTACGATTTTTTGGTCATGCCATTGGGGTTGACCAACATAGTTGCCACCTTTCAATATTGCATGAACCCCATCTTCATATCGTAGCTACAGGTGTTTATGTTGGTGTTCTTTGATTATCTCCTCATATACAACAAGCCATGGGAGGATCATTTGAGATAGTTAGATGAGACATGGGGCATGATGGAGAGCATATTCAGGCATGGGATAGAGTACTCTC